>LPNX010027794.1:90323-157012 GCA_001517045.1 Pseudotsuga menziesii
GGTGTATCTGGTATTGAGATTTCAGCTAGGGCTTGTGAAAAATGGCAAATTTCCGACTGCTGATTTGAATCTGGGATTTCTGAAATTTCAGCTTCAAAGTTCCCCAAAAATGAGTCAGCCATGTAGTTACCCATTATGGTATCAGTGAACAAGACTAGTTCATTTGAGTCATCAATTTCAGTGACGGTATACTTCATATAGCGTTCTCGATCGATCCTGATCTTATTGGGATGACCCTTGTGAGGTATCCACAGGTGTGACCAATCTGTGGCAAAATACCCATCAAGTTTCTGTGACCAATCCCTGCTAAGAAACAAACCATATGCTTCAGGGATGTCAGCAACAATAATATCGATGATAACGTGAACTTGTGGATTGGAAGCTAACCTTATCAACACCTCCTTCAGTTTACCTATTACCTTTACGTTTGAACGATCGAGCTGTACAATACTCGTATCACAAGGCTGAGGGACAGCATTAAGTATTTTACACACAGAGTAAGGCATTACATTTTTGGATGCCCCTGAGTCTATCATACAGTTATGTACTTTGCGATTAAATATTTCGAACGAAAGTAAAAAAGGTGGAGTTGAAGAATCAGATTTCTTGCCTATAGATGATGCGTTGACTGAAGATTTTTGTGAATCAACTTTATTATTGACAGAGCTATTTTGATTGGAGGTAGTCCTACCAGTTTTACTTGGGTAGACCCCTTGTACCATTTTATCTCGAATCACAGGTATTTTTATGAGTTCATACAGAGAAATATTAGCTCTGCTCTTCTTTAAGTCCTCAATCAAGTCATATTCTAACTCAAGGGAGTGTGCAGATTTACTGTTTGCAGGCTGATTTTTATTTTGGACAGCTGAACTATTACCTGTAACAGTTGTAGGAGGTTCAGTTGAAGGCTGGTCTTTTTTACTTCTGGTGTTGTACTGATGCTGATTTACATTGACAACAGCCACATCTTCGTCATCAGTTAATTCTGAGGTGTCCCGAAAATGACTGATGACATGGGGTGGTTTATCATCATTGTCATCATCCGTTTTTTGGTTATCTTGAGAACTATGTCCAGAAGACTGAGTTTCATTTTCAGTAGATGTTTCTAGGTCTGAAAATATTGATTTGAGGAAGCTATTGAGTTCCTCAACGCTGTTGGCTTCAGAGGGTGGAGTTTGTTTCGCAGCTGAATTTTGAAAAGGTTTTCTGAAAAACTGTTTAGGTGGTTCTTTGTTTGTGGTATTTTCAGAAGTACCCTTTTTTAAATATATGATCTCATTAGACAGTTTTTTAATGACTCTTTGTAAACTGTCAAGATCTAAGGCATCTTGGCCCCTTTTGTAAGAGCTTTTGGCAGGACTGTCAGTCTTCTTCCGAGAAGAAGATGCCGAATCGTTATCTACTCCGGGATTTGCTTTTGTGGCATTCGCATCCTTTTCGACTTTAATTGCTTCTTCAAAGTTTTCAGTTAGGGTAAGTTTGGCCTTTTGCCTGACAAACATGGATATCTTTCCCGGTAAGGCTGAAGTGTAAAATTCAACAGTAACGTCCTCAGTTGGCCTCGAGGTAGCAGGAATCCTGTTTCTCAAAGTTAGAAAACGCTGGTTAAAATCTTTAACCTTTTCTTTGGGGTCCATGCGAATTCTAGACAATTCCGAGACTAAAATAGCAGGAGTCTTGTCATCCCCAAACTTATTTGTAAATGCAAGATCAAATTCGTTCCAGCTAGTAATGGAACCAGCTGTAAGTGAAAAATACCATGTGGAAGCCTTTCCTTCGAATGTATAAGGAAAAAGTCGGCAGACCACATCTTCATGTTCCACATCCAAGAGTCGGACTGCCAACATAAACTTCTTGACGTGGTCTTACGCTGGTTCTTTCGACTCAGGGTTGAACTTAGGAAGTAATTTCTCAGGGTGTTTAGGTAAAGGGTGTTGAACGCCGGGAACGGCCACTGCATCCTGAGCTAGCCATGGCATATTAGCATTGGGGTTTGGGGGATTTGCAGCTGCCATGTTTCCTGGATTTGGAGGCGGTGGTGGTGGTGTTTGAGGAACACGATGAGTAGAATGAGGCGGTGATGGTGGTCGACCAGACCCTCCTGAAGCAAGTGGTCCTGTAGAAGAAGAAGGCTGGTTGGTGCCTGTGGAAGATTGTTGTACGTGAGGATCGGGATGGGCACCTAAAGGCTGTTCTTGTTCTCCCAGAAATGACTCAGGATGACGAGTACGAGGACGAGTAATCTGCGGAAGAGGTAACTCAGTAGGCTGTCGCCCAGTAAGGTTCGAATAAGCTCTTGTCAGAATTCTACGAGTTTGGTTTAAGGCTTGTTCGTACTGGTCTATTTCTTCAGGTAAGTGAATACCGGGAGAATTGAACTGAGAGATCAGATTTTGAGCAGAGTCGCTCACTGGGGTTTCATTGACTCGTGATGAACGGTGAGAGCGTGGTTGTGCAGTAGGTTGTATTTGAGGGGTAATAGGCTGATTTGTTTTGTTAACAGAGTTGTTTTCATCAGCCATTTTACGCTGGCCCTCCTTCTAGCGCCATTGTTGACGGGCGCATTTGACAAAGCCCGCAACGAGGGATACGACCCAGACCGTGATCCTTAGGGCAGGTTACAAGATGTTTGGGGTAGCCGTTCCCGACAGGTTTAAAGGCTCTGTTGGCCTGGAACACTAACAGTCTAATGGTTAAAACTAATGCTACTGATTGTCAGTGAAACCTATCTTTATTATTTACAAAAGTTAATTCAGGTTATATGCTACAGGATGTTAGATTATCAGATTTAATCAACTTAAATCAATAAATTATAAATACAAGATACAAAAGCTGAAAAGATAAAATATAAACATAGTTAATATTTTACACAAACCTGCTATATATATCTTGTACAATCATTTACAAAAGGGATAAACTGAATGTAATTCATAAGAAAAATCTGATTCAAAAGGATTTTTCAAAAAATATAATCAGCAGAAAATAAACAATATATAATCCTAATATCCTGATCAGGAGCAGTAAGAGAAATAAACCATGAGATCAATTAATGCTAATAGAATTACCACATGGATACACATAGGTAATATTTAAATAATATTAACATTAACCAGGCCCATACAGTAATCAATTACAAATCATATAAGCAACAATGTCGATTGCCAATTACATAACATGATATATTAGCAAAATTGAAAGCATGAAAATCGATAATTACACGAGAAATGTATGTTTGTAAACTTCTACAGAGAATTTTAACCAACATAATAAAGTATGAAAAGGAAATAACAGGACTAACAGATACCAAGAACATATGCAAAGTGTTCAAACAGTAAACATATATAACAGTATCACCAGTTCAAAAGATTGGGGCTGCGGACAGATAGCTGTCCAGAGTCACAACAAAATCAAACCCAGTCTTGTCCTTTTCCCTTCCATTAACTATCGACCCTTTTCCCTTCAATTTTCAACCCTTTTATACATGTTTTACAAAAATAAACATCCCTAAAAGCTCGAGATAACCTAGATCGAATTAAACTAATTGTCCATTGAAAAATGACAAGTGTAACATGTCATTTTTCAATACAGGTAAAACACTATGAAACGATAACAATTCGATCCATGAAAATCGAAGATTCCAGCAATAAATAACACCTGGAAAGCTTGTTATGCGGTCTGTTCCGATTGATGTGAGATCATGCAAAAATAGACAGTTGACAAAATCCGAGCACAAACAGCAACCTACGATAAATCAAACAATAAAATTAACATAACACTAATCAAATTAATAAATAATAAATGATAAACAAGAAATAAACTAAATAAATACCTGATCATCAAAATTGAAAATTAAAAACCGACAACAAAGAAATCCAGCATAGTCACAATTTAACTGGTGCATGAAAAACTTGAATATTAACGCCACTAGACGGACTCGAAGGTGGAGCTCTGAACTGCATGAGTGCTATCTGGGCATTGAGCTCGCGCACCTTTTCTTCACTCTTTTCATTTTCATCTAGCAGTTTAAGAACTCGCCTTATCAACTTATTTTTATGATTCCTTAAGCGAACAATCTGTTGATCACTCACCTTTACTTTCTTCTGTAACACCACATTGTCAGATTTCATTAAATCACGGTTCGCTGCTATTTCATTCATCCTGTCTTCCATTCTACGAACTTTGTCTAAAAGACAACTAATGAACAGAGGATGAATGGTTTCCCCAGTTCCACGAAGAATCGTTGGGGTTGTTTTAATAGGTTTTTCTTGTAATATAGAATCAGTCATATGATCAACTAAAACTTCCTGCACTTCTTTATCCACTGCTGGAGGATTACCATGATCAAGGGTATCATCAAATTACGGCTCGACAGACTGAACATCCACAGGCAAAGAAGGATTTTCGGGCATATCTTTATCAGTCACAGGCTGACTTTCACCAGTTAAATCAGAAACGAACTCAGGATGAACCACATCATCATTAACAAGTGAAGGAGCATTTGTTTCTTCATCATCAATCACAACCGTTTCCACCGGAACCTTATTAACCACAGGGGTTTTAACGATTTTAGCTTTCGCCATACTCCTGGTTAGCCTACCAACCAGCTTGGACTTGGGTCAGTTTCCACGACGATTACCAATTTTATCAGTACTGTTGGGCGGAGTAACAGGTGACAGAGATGAAATCTTCTTCACATGCCCAGGACCTATAGGGGTATGAGAACTGTTCACTGGATTACTCATGGGCTCTTTACAGGGTTCAGAACCCTTACGGCTAGGGTTTGACAGAGATTTGCGCGGAGAAAAGAAAGGACCCGAACCTGAATCTCTATGTTTGCTACAGTCATCAGGACTGTCAAACATGCAATGACAAAAGGATGAAAAACCATTTGACTCTACAAACTGCTCCCATGAGCGACCCGACTTCAACGGCTCGTTAACAATCAACATTCGAACCAGACCATGATGAAAAAGACCGTGGCTGACATGTTTAGGCCCTTTTTTATGGCATTTGACATCTTAAATAAACTGTGCAGAAGGTAGTAAGGCAAATTAAGAGGAAACCCTATAAAAACAGCCATCATACGAAGATGATATACGTATGCCGACGATAAACGTCCTTCGCATGTAAGATATCTATGAATCAAATCAAGGATGGGACGCCATTCTTTCAGGAAATACTTACGTGCCACCCCTGTTCGAAAAGAAACTTCCTGAACCGGATTCTTTAACAGTCGTCTCCATTCTGTTATATCCATCCGCTGGTATTTGAACCACCTCTGACCAGTCAGAGACAAACCTGTTGCGGCTGCTATGGATCTTTCATCAACCCGGAAGCAAAGATCACCAACCTCTGCTTGGTAATTAACCAGGGATAGGGCAAAGACTCTATTAACTTCAGGGTTCGATTCGGAAAACTTCTCAAAGAACGGCATCCACCCCACATTCCTGACTTTTTCTGCGAGATCAGGGTTTGAGCTTAACAGAGTCATCTCATAGGGTTCAACCCTTACGATAGGAGCCATCACTGTTTGATAACGAATGCGTAACCGCACACAGAATAGGTACCACAACTCAGCCAACGACAAAAGACCAGGTCGTGAGCACTCGGGATGAAGGCTGAGCAACACCAGGTGATGAACAGAATCGGCCATACATAGCCGCAGTTTATACCCTCGCAATTCTGGCATGAACGAAAGCATCGTCGCTCGGAGTGGTAATCGATTGATAGCACAAATGACGGTCGAAAACCCTAGAACGTTGATAATATCATGATTCAACCCTGACTTAAATGATAGGAAACCTTACATTGTACGTAAAACAGGTGTTTGATCAACAGGCGTCCACGACAAAAGATACGTACCAGGGCTTAAACATGATGGACAGGTCAAGTATCAGTGTCATGATAGCACACTGTCTTCGCGATATGTGAGTTAAGATACAGGCTGCGCCATAAATCAACCCAGAAATAACCATAATATATGCATTCCTATCATAGATTCGACATATCTTGTAAAGGTGGCAGAGGTTATAATATAATCACAAACCATGCACTTGAACCTTGAAATACGACCATATGAAATTCAATCAAGATTGACAATGGCTCACCAACTTAGGATAAGGACCATGAGACATAAGTCTAGGCTTCGTCAGAGTTACAAACATCCGACCTTTGACAACTATTGCTTAGACAACGCATGACAACCATAGTAATGAAACCTTGCAAATCATCATGGTAACGAAATCAATAAAATGAATCTCTAATATTTTGGGATAATATACATGACTAGGGTTACAAAGTAGGAATAGAAATCATTAAGAGTCATGTTTTAACTTCCCTAGTATAAATCATCCAAAACAATAACTTCAATATGATAGTCTCATTAATCCAATAGAATTTGCAAATGTTATTAAAAAAATTAAATTTCAACAAATCAGTAGCTTAATGGAAACCACCATATCAATAGCTGAAAACTCATAAAACTTGTCCTTTTAAAATTTAAACATTTCATCAAACAAAATGGAATTTTGTTTGATGAAATAATGATTTTACAAGGCTGTTGAGCAGGGGCACAACACACCTATAATCAAATCAATGAAGAACGAGTACAATTGATGGCCCAAGTATCAAAAGTTAGCAGATAATTTATAGACATCTACAATCAACTACATCATACAGCCCAACAAAGCCAACATCTATTTCCAACACTTAATGATTGGGTTGGCATCCTATAAAATAAGTAATGGTCGATCGATACTTGGAGAGCATGAGTTAAGTAGTTAAGCAACCAAGCCCAGATCACAGCTAACCCTCTCAATCATGAATGCAAATATATAGAAGGATAACAATATGATGATGAGATGGATACACTTTATGACCATGTATGCGCCACTAAGACAATCCTATGTGAGATAAATTATAGAAGGCAAGTCACATATATTGATCTACATCAGTTAAACCAATTTGTTGACACAGAGGCCCAACAGTTGCATCATCAAAATCCCACCCTCCTAGATACAAAGAAAGATCAAAAATAATTTGCTAGTGTCAGCATATTATTTGGCAAATGAAAGACTAACTTGGAAGTATTTAACGATCTCAGACAGTGTTCCTAAGCGCCAAAGTTGGCTCCTTCATTTGAAGAGCCAACACTAGATGAGTCGCAAGATTTAGGAACGGGAACAAGTTGACTTGAGGGCATATTAACACTTGTAGTCGAGGCATGTTGGATCCTTCATTTTTGGAAAGGACCCTAAATGGAGGAAGGAAGCACATGGTAGAGAAGCGGTGGTTGTGGAATCCCATAAAGGCTGCAATGGTTTTGGACCCACCCATGTAAGTATATAAAGAAGTATGAGGAAAGTGAAGGAACATAAAGAAAATTAATGAAGAAATGGAAGTTAGAGAGAGAGAGAGAGAGAGAAGAGAAGGAAGACGTGAATTGGATATCGAGCCACAACGGAGCAATATAAAGTCTAGTTGTATATCTAGTATCTTGGGTAATGCAACTAGGTTTTGGGATCTCTATTCTTTGTATACTATGATGGGTAATTTCGTAGATGATGTAAGACTGTAGAGCCATGGATTTAAGATGTAATGAAAGTTATTAGTAATAGAAAGGAAGGAATTTTGGGAGTCCTTAATTTTTATGTGTATGGTTGAGTTGTATTATGTTTATTGTCTAATGGATTAATCATGTATCTATTTCTTATCTACATATTATGGTCAATGGAACTCTATTGCACTAGTATAAAGATGAATTTTATTGTGGTATGGAGAATATAAACCCTCATAGACATATCTTTATAGTTAACATTCCTTATCACACACAGGGCTTGGTTGTGCATCGGGTGAGACCTTCTTTTTCGGTGGATTGAAAATACCAACACACTAGATTGGTTGTGCATCATGTGAGACCTTCTTTTTCGATGGATTGAAAATACCAACACACTAGACTACAACAATGCCCTTTGTGAGCCCCTTCTCAAGAACCTTGTCTCTAAATTTATGCCAACATATTGTTATTAGTTTTAAATTAAATTAGTAGGTTTTAGTTAATTAACCATAAGATCCATCGAGTTGAAAATGAAAATCCTATGAGCTATGCATCCTATATTCCTTATTTTACATATGGTAGTATGCCTCCATATCAAATTATGAGTCAATCATTGAATCGTGATACTGAATTTTTCCAAGCTCATGTAATAATATGTAGAATCTATGATTTATAAGAAATAGTTCGAATTCCAGGCGTGTTATTTAGCAAATAGTCCAGTACTAAACTATATGAACATTATACAACACTACAAGAATTATACTCGGTGTAGGTAGGATGGAAAAAGCAGGTGACGACCTTGAGTAGTCTTGGTCCCTTCCCTTTGCTATGAGCCAACTATTTCCTATAATAAGTATTATTGCCTACCCGCATTTGCTTCTCTCATAAACTATTTTTTTTTTGGAGTGCTAATTTACTTAAAGCGTGTAGTTCAATTCTAGTGAGTGTCTACCACTTTTGGTTGAGTTAAAGCATAATAATAAAGTGCCACTATTTTACAACATATAAAATATAAAATGTATCTTGCAAATGAGTTCTCAAAGACAGAGACAAAGGTAGAATCAATCATCGTTTGCATGCATGCACGAGATGCACATGCCATTTTTCCAATTGCTTCCTAGCACGAGATGTGCATACCATTTGTTTGACTGCAAACTATTCATTCCATGGGAAGCTTATTGAACAATTTCATGAGCTCAATTCTTGTTATAATTTTGACTTCCTCTTGAACTTATTAAATACCTTTGGTAGGGTTTCTGATGAGCTTTTGAAGTGCTTCACATTCTCTATGGCCAAGCCCAATGTGAGCTTATGCCATGTACTTGAAACCATTTATACACCTCAAGGTCTGGGCCATTGTGACATAAAATATTAGGTTCTTGCACTCCATCCTTTTGGAGTGCACCACGCTGTAAAAGAGAATTTCCACATAGACAAACAAGATGTGGAAAAGATTTTAGATCTCTTCTGTTAAAGACACACAACTCTTATTTTCTCCAACATTTTCATGAAATGCACCTGAACTATCGTGCTCAATGCATGTAGAGTTGTTTCTCTCTGATTGCGCATATTGTTGCTATTGTTATTATTTGTATATGATTTGTTGCTATCAACATACATGGACATGGAGTAACTAAAATGTTTCTCTCTTTTTTGTTAAGTAACTAAAATGTTGTCTAATTATAAGAGTGGTGCAAGGAAATACTATAAGGCTTACTATTCTTAAGATCATTCACCATATCTCTCTAACCTTATCAATAAATGTGTATGAATCTTTAAAAAATAATAGATGTAGACCAAGTATTTGAGCATGAGTTTTTCTTTTCCTCTTACAAAACATTAAAGATCACAAGATCTAGTGAAAAAATTTAAGGATCCATACTTATCATAAAGTGTATAAACCTTAGTGAATCTTACTAATTATTAAAATGTCAATTATAAAACATTTAAAAAATATATATTTGAAAAATTAACATTTCAAAGGATTTTATATCATTTCTAGAATATTTTATCAATTTTTAAGTAAAACAATTTTATCATATAGAATTTGGGAAATCATTTTTGGAAAAAATGGAAATTGGTGAATCATTCAATACAAAATGGAAAATTAACCAAAAGGAAAAATTTAATAGAAAGATATTCTACAATAGAATATGTTTTAACTAAGTTTTTTGCCCAAGAATCCAATAATACTTGTGACAAAAATGTTAAAGCCTAATTGTTCTTTAATTAAGCTTCGAGATTTATAAATATGATACTTCCAAAGGGTATCCTTAGTCTTTACCGTGATTTTGAAAATGTAGTATTGTATTATACATTGTTGGAATGTTTTTTATAACTTTTTTATACTTGTATCATAATTTTTGTATTGCTACAATTTTGTCCAACAAGCACAAAAATCACATTTTCAATTTATAGGCCTATAATCTTAATCAATACTACACTATATAATAACAAACAATGCTCATTGAAAATGTTTTTCATCTTATTCAATATATTATCCATGGTTGACATTCAATTTTTCATCATATTTACATGTGATTATTTTGCATTACATTTAACAAAACATCCAAATGAAGGGGGGGGTGGCTTTGAGTGTGCATCAGAGCGAGTTTGTAAGCATACAATTACATTGAATGAAATAGATGTATTAGTGTCCCCTTCCCCAACGATTCATGATATGTTCTACATTGTGCCATATTTTGTAATAACCATAATTAAAACATTTCAACAAAAGTTACATCAATTTGCAGTTTTACATATTTTGTTAAGTTGACACCCATGATATTGTGGTAATTTTGTTTAAATTTTATTATGACAATTTATGTTATTGTGGCGATGTTATTCAGTGAAATATTCACAAGACTTTACAATTTAGTGAAAGGTTCACCAAGAATCTACAATATTGTATAATTTGATGAAAGATTCATCAAACTCATATGTACATCTTACATTATTGATAAAATAGTCTTCAAATTTTAGAAATGTATCGTGGGGATTCACCCATTTAATTTCTTAAATTTCCCTATCTATAAGTAACAACAATTGTTTCAAGTGCCACATTCAATAGCATGAATAAGACAAAGAGAGTGAAATTTGTTTATATACTACCATGGATATTCCTGTAAAATAGTTCATCATAATAAATCTTCTAATATCTTATGATCACTTACTATGGAGTGTTTGACTTAGATTGTAGGTTAAATCTTACTATATTAACACGTAAATTACTTAAATAATATGTAATTGAAATGAAAGAGGCTGCAAAATACACAACATCCACATAATGAACAAAAGATGTACACTGGGGAAACCTAGCTAGAAGGTGAGACATATGCTCTTGCTCTTTTCTTCTCAGTTATGAGATGAATGTACAAATAAAGTGCACTCATTATGGATCTACCATGGACATTATGTCCTTAATTATACTTCCTTGTTATGCTTAAGTATCCCACTCATATATGCTCTTCTTAACTATAGAACAATAAACCATACAATACAGCCCAATATTTAAGATATCCTAATAATTGTCTGGGATAAGGGTTAAGTTTTTGCATGCATTGACTCCCAATTAATGTTAGGGTTTAGATCCTCTAGAATATTCATGAAATTTCACATGTGTGAGTAATTTGAGCAGCATGGCATCTACTTAGTATCATGGTGATCAACATGAGAGGTCAACTTGCAGAAGGTGTAACATTTTCATATGAACTCTAATTGAGGTGATTTCCATGTTATTAGAAGTTTATTAACGTGTAGAAAAACATTGAGAGGATAGGATATAAGCTTGCAAATTTACCCCCCTGTCCCCACACCCCCCCACCCAAAGAAAAAAAAATTGTTATGCAAGGCCTCAAATGGGATCTAAAATGTTATGGACCCCAAATCACTGAAGCATGACCTACCCATAAAATGGGCCCTATAAGTTAATAACTCCAATTTTTCCACCTAGAGAGTACCAAAATAGATGGCAATGATTCCTTCTAGATCATAATTAGTTGAGAATAGAAACCCATATTTAAGGAATACCTTCCATAACTCCCCTTAACATGATTTCTACTCTACAATATGCAAACTACAAGCAAAATAAAACCTTTATTTTCTTAACTTCTAGATCCCACAACTCCCCCTTGGTCAGCCACTTTATTTTATAACTCACTCTATTCCATACATTCAATCAATATGTTTATTTATTATGATACACCTATGATCCATTATATCTCCATGTAAAGAATGGGAATTTTATTGAGATCATCCCACGATAGAAGGATGTCGACAATTAGGAAAGAGAGAACATGTATGGAGGCAAGAAACAAGTGGGGAGAAGAAGGAAGGTACTAGTAGTGGAGATAAAAAGGATGGCAGTGGGGTGAAGACAGATGGTCGAGAAGATAAAAAGGGAGAATAAAATGATGAATCGAAAGGTGACGATCAAGACAATAAGGGTAAAGAATATAAAAAGAAGCCCCAATTATTAGATATGCCATTGAATACATTCATCCTCTTCAACTCTTTAGTGATGAAAAATCATATTCTTACTCTACAATGTAACTCTCTTAGAGTATTATTAGTAGATATATGTTCCATGGAAACTTGAATCATTAGGTACCTAAGAGGTTTTGATTTGAGGATAAGAAGTTTTGATCAAGCTCACCAAAATCAAATAAGTTCATAGGGAATAATTCATTAGCATAAAGCTCGGATAGGTAATATATCATGACACTAGACCAACAGCTTCAATGATAGTTGTTTTCTGTATTTAGTACGGTGTCTTAGGCTAGACATTCAAGACACGGGGACTTCACTTAGTGAACCTTCTCGCATAGCACGTGCGATCATGGGATATTAAAGAATACCCTTAATTTCCAAAGATATTGCCCCAAACTCTTTTTGTTGAAACCCCCTCCCAATACTTAAAACCTCCTCCCCACCCCTTTTTATACCTCAATCCTTATAAACCACCCTACCTACCCCCACCTTAAACCCCTCATCCCCCCCAATACCTGCAATATATTGGTTCAATTTTTGATAATTTTAAAACCCACAATATGAACTAGCGTGATAGGATATTGGTCAACAAGCGAAGCCCCCATAATTCAAGATAACATGTGGGCTATAGGGAGGATGTACTTTTTCTAATAACTCAGATGCAATTGTGTCATGGAGCAATAACTCAACATATTTTTTATAGAAATGCATTATCCCCTACTATAATGCATTTGGTGCATTGAGTGTGATGCGCGTTGACTACACCAAATCATACAAGATATAGTGTTACTATTTTTTAATACTCACCTCCTTGGTTTGTTTATTTTTCTCTCCTCACTTCACCTGCTCCACCTTCATGGCGATATTATGATTCTTTACACAATAATTTTTCATTTCCTTCATAGTTACCTTTTGACTATTCACATAAGTATCTATAGATTTTACTTGTGTCAATTATTAGTTGAAACCCCTTGGAAAATGGTGTATGAGTTGTGTGAAAATAGGGCAATAATTTCATAAAATTTAAATTTTTATCATATGCTTGATGACGACACTAACATGGTTCCATATGGATATAAATGTGATGTTATTTTGATGCTTTTCAACTATTCAAAAATGATGCAAAGAGACATGGGAATTATGCCAACATGATGCACAAAAAATACAACATGATGCAACCATGACACAACTATAATGGAGAACAGGATAAGAATATTTGTAATATTTATGAGCATCATGATGTAATGGTAAAGAATCGTTTTACTGTAACTTCTCGAACTTCCACTTTCTAAAATACAAATAATCCATGAGTTGATAAAATAGATATGATATGTGAAAAGTTACAATTGAGGGTCCGCTATTTATATTTTGGCGGAATACCCTTTCATTAAGAGTCATGTCTTTTCGTAAATACATTATTAATTATTATTATTTATTATATATGTGTGTGTGTGTGTGTGTGTGTGTGTGTGTGTGTGTGTGTGTTGATGTTTATTATTATTATTATTATTTTCTTATTGTTTGTTGTTATTATTTAAGTTTGTTACATTGCCTTCCCCTTAAGGGAAGCTTTGTCCTCAAAGCTTCATTGACATCAACGTTTGTTTGCTTGAACTGTCATCTATGGATCCTTTGCGACACTTGATGAGATAAGATGATATGAGTTACGGATTCTCCGGGAGAATTGTCACATCATATCTTCTGTGGTCCATCCCATATCTATTTTGATTGGACCTCTGAGATTTTTTTGGGAAATAGGTTGTCTCAATTGTTGCTTAGTATGTCGAACTGTTTGCTTGTCAACATAACTCTATTGTGAATGCTCATTTTGACCCTGTCGTTGGTCAAAATGACGATTATAATTGGGATGTCTGTAAGGCGTATGTGTTGGTTTTTTTTCTTCCTTTTTAACTACGGCGAGGATTGCCTTCACTTCCTTGACTTGAATTTGTTTTTTGGCCAGTCTGGATGCTTCTTTCTGGAGTTGTGCTATTTTTTTCTCCAGTAGATTGTTTTTACTCTGAATGTTCTTGAACCTTTTGTCTTGCGACTTTTTGTCCTCTTTTAAATTCTTGATTTATTTCTCTAGTTCTTGATTAAGATTTAGAAGGCATTGATTTTCTTCTTGTTTTTCTAGGAATTTTCCTTCGATGTATTCATTCGAGTTGTCTTCCTTCTTGGTACTCTTTAACTTCTTGATCTTCGTAACTAATAATTTAGTATGATTTCTTAATCGGTGTATTTCTTCAGTATTACTTGTTAATGTGTTATAGACTTTTGTAATTTTCAACTTGTGCGTTTTTTTTGAGTCTTCATATTTTTGCTGGAGTTCCTCAATTTGTTCCTGAAGACAACAATTCTCTGCTTCTTGGCATCTTAATTTTGTCTGAATTTGCGTGATTTTGTCATCTTTTTCCTTGATGATTTTGTTTAATCATTTTATTTCTTCGTTATTCTCAACTACATCTTTCAAAAAAATTTGGTTTTGTAGATTCTGATTGGTATATTGTTTACTCATTAATTCCTTAGAAATATCCAGCTTCGTCATGTTAAATGCTTTGTGAATTGCTACTTGTAGTTGGGGCTAAAATTCTAATATAGACTTTGACATAATTCCTGACTTCTGGTAGTCTTTGACAATAGTTGGTTTTACTTTTGACTGACTTCTTGTCTTCATCGATTTTGTCTTGTTTTTCTTTACTCCTGTAATTTAATAATTGTACTTAATACAATTATTAAGTAATTATAATAATAATAATATTAATATTTTTTTTTTCTTTTTGAAGGTTGATAAATACTTCTTGTAGATTGGGTGGTTGGGAGGAATGATTGTTACCTTCCCCACATAAGTTCAAATCTCACTTGCTTCTTAGTAGCAATTATTATGTACTTTTAGATTTTTGTCCCCTTAAGTTTTGTAAAATTCTAGTTGATTAAGTGGTTCAGAGGAATGAGTGTTACCCCCCCCACCTAAGTTCAAATATCACTTGCTTCTTAGTAGTATTTATTATGCACTTTTATATTCAAACCCAAACCCACTTTAAGAAACCACACATGGTTTCCCTTTTACCCTTTTTTTGTTTTACTTTTATCTTTTGTTTTTAACCTTTTTTTTTTCTTTCCTTTTTTTCCTTTTTCTTTTTTTACGTTTTTCTTTTTTCTTTTTTTTTGGACAATGTCAAATATTTTAGGGAACCCTAAAAACTAAATTTACACAAAGTGTAAATAATGGCCAAGGGTCTTATATATCTGATACCACTATAATGGTAAAGAACCATTTTACTGTAACTTCTCGAACTTCCTCTTTCTAAAATACAAATAATCCATGAGTTGATAAAATAGATATGATATGTGATTAGTTACAATTGAGGGTTCGTTATTTATGATTTGGCGGAATACCCTTTCATTAAGAGTCGTGTCTTTTCGTAAAGACATTATTATTATTATTATTATTATTATATGTTGATGTTTATTATTATTATTATTATTATTATTATTATTATTATTATTATTGTTTGTTGTTATTATTTAAGTTTGTTACACATGACTATTATGCAAACATGATGCAAAAAACGACATGAAAAATCAACATAGCAATAAAAAAAATTCAAGCGATGGGTTTGAGGGATATAACAATGCAACAAATATGTATTGTAGTCATGAACCCTCCCCTTTTGATACCAACACCAAGATCCCCTATTACATCTATATGTTTTTAATATCTTAAATATACCCCTTGACCCCTATATACTAGGCAATAACTGTCTTTCATTTTTTAGAAGTTTAAGCCCCCCAATATGAACTCACATGGTATAATATTTCCTAATATGTGAACCCCTCAAACTAATCCCCTAACCATTAACCCAATAAGGATGGATGACTATGGTTGAAATTTATTAACCTTAGTTGAGAATGGTTTCATGTACTCATTGTAATGTCCCCATTGTAGAAGTTCCATGATCATTCCCCTAACCCATTCATTCCCTGTGAGTCTAGGAAGAAATTCATAAGGTGGTTGGGATTAATTTTTGACATATGAATAATATAGGTTAATTAACTAATTCTTGGGAGAATAATTTAGCCTATAGTTAAAATATTTTATTATTAATTAAACTTTGTATTTTGTATTTGGTGTAATTTCTCATGTTCCCATGATGGTGCATAAGAGAGCTTGTGGACCCAATGAGTTGTCCTACCAAATAGAAACTAGGAGAAAATCAAGAAAAAACTGCAAAGCCACAAAAATATAGAAAGAAACACAAAAGCAGCCAATTCGGAAAAGAAAAAAAACAGGAAGGAAAAGCAAGCAAGTCCACAAAGCAGAAAGAAGTAGAAAAGAAGGAAAAATAAAAGAAAATCGAGGAAAAGAAGGATGTTTCTAAAGTCAAGAAAAGAAATCCAAAGCGGAAAGGAAACAAAGCAAGGGTAAAAGGAGGAAAAAACATACATGCCAAAATAGGTCAAGGATGGAGATTGAGTGATGAAGGTGACCACATTCAATGTCTCTAGATGGCCAATCATCTTACAAAAGAAGAGGAGTGCACCACTCACACATCTTTTGACAATTTATGTTTTGTATTGAGAGCTCTAAGCTACTCAAACTTGGGAGATGTGCCCCTAGTCATAGCCAGAAGATTTACCCCTGCTAAACATCAGTCTTCTATGGATCGAGTCTACCATGACGAGAAAGGGTTATATTCCTATTCATTGAATTTTATTGTAGGTCCTATCATGCTAGTAGAAATATTCTTTCTCTATGTGTTGCAAACTCCACCTTTTAAAGCTTTCTCTAATGTAATTGATCGTTTTTTCATGCTTGAGGTTCCTAGCGACCCATAGAGTTATTTTTGTGCTTTTAAGGATATGTAAGATGATGGAAATTATTTGATAACCCATGTCTGATATTATTTACATTTCTGCAATAAATATTCTGCAATTTATTAAGCTACTTTTGTACCTATGCTCATTGGAATGTAAATTTTGACTAGTTTCTAGTAATCAATATTCAATCTTCTACTCAGTCAATTTTGACTCTGTTATTTTTTATGTTAAATAATATGATAATGAGCAAAATCAAAGTTCAATTTTGAATATTCTATGGCCTCTCATACTATTTGGAAATCCATGTACCCAGACTAGTTGTGTAGTCCTGACTCTGTCCTATTGTTCCCAATCCCACTAAAACCACCAATTTGATTTCCAAACTCTGATCCACAACTTTGTTTTGCATACATGATAGTAAACCAAGTCTTGATGCATCCAACGAATCACTGGGATTAATTGGGTTTCAACAGAAGTCCCAAGGATTAACACTACGCGGTCTTAGGATCATCCCTAGTGTGATGTATCCAGAGAATGTGCCCACTATAGTTTGTATGGAATTACAAAATCTATAATCATATTTTTATACCTTCATTTTCTTGATGCAATTCATATCCTTGTCTCCTAACTTCCAGATTCCTGAACATGTTTATAATTGTCTTCTGAATCCTAGCCAAAAATAACTATTTTGTTCTCAAATTTTCCATTTCTTTTGTTTGAAATTTTGTAAGATTTGATTAATGTACTTCAGATAATAATAGGTACATAACAGTGGTATTATATCACTTTCCTCTACTCTTGTGGAAATTAAGCTCTCAATTGAAGTAATCTTGCATATCAGATCTCAAGTTGCAACCATGAGGCTTGTACCAATAGTTGAAGATGTTGACTTTGAGCAATATGAAGAAGAAGAGGCAATATACATATATGGAGGTTTGCATATGTAACGACAAAGGATAAATTCTTCTATGAACCAATATAAAGAAAAAACAGAAGGATCGATCCAACAATGGCTGAATATTTAGGTAACCCCAACGTGGTTTCAATTTCAACACTGCATATGGTTTAATGCCCAAACCCCATAATTCATGTACATTTAAAAATTTAACATTTTACTGAAAACTTGAAACACACGAGATATATTTTCAACTTTTTCAACTCTGAAAATCTATGACAGCCCTACTTTCGTACTCATAAAATTAATTCAGGCAACACATATGAAAACTAAAAGACTCGTATTTTTTTACCAAAATGGTCCAGGAAAAACCCCGAAGGGAAAACCTGTATGAGAGAGAATTTTATTTATTCAAGCAAAGTGCAAATTTAATCACAATAGTACCGTATCTCTCTTCTCAAAATTCATGCAATATCCCACTGAAAAACTACTGCAAAATTCCCTTGAAACATGTGTGGTACGGCCTCACACGTGTGACTATACAAAACAACTATATGGTCTTGATTTCTGTGTTATACGGTATTGTTTTTTCTTACCTCGATAAATGCACCCAGCTCCTAAAAATATGTGTTGTACGGACATCGTTACGACTACCTTGGTTTTCATGTTGTTGTATAGACATGTACAATACGGCCTTCTCCTCGAAAAGTGTGCATGTTGTATGGATTTATTACCTTGGGAAATGTGCCCTTGATTTGATCTTCAACCTGTAACTCGGTATTCTCAATTTTTTCTCAAGGATTTCTTCTTCTCTCTCTCAATCTCTCTTTCTCTCTCTTTGCTCAAAACAATCTCTTTGGAATGTGAACAATGAATTAGGTTTTCCTTTCCCAAGACTTTTTGTTTGAGTAACTTCCACCTCCAAATCAATGACTTAGATTAAAATCCAATTATATGAGATTTAGGGCCCATCTCATTTCCTCATTAAAAAATATTTTTTTAAATATTAGATGAGAATTTAATGCACACCCACCATTTATCCTCATAAAGTCACTTTTAAAATAATTAACTCAAACTCACATTAAAATGTCACTTTATTAAATAAAGTCATTCTCACCTTTTAAATAAGTTAGGAATCGCATTTAAAGTGTCCTCGTCCACCCCAAGGAATGAATAGGAAAACACTTCCTAGGTAAAATTTCAACGCTCCATCTTACCAAGGAAAGTGTTTTTCACCACTGTCGTATTGTCTCTTAAATGAATATTCTTCCCTCTTCCCAAAGGCTTCATGAGAATATACCCTAACTACTCATCAGTATAAATGTATTGCAACTCTACAACTCCTCTCTGGACATAATCTCTAATGAAGTGGTATCTAATATCAATGTGCTTTGACCTGTCATGAAACGTTGGATTCTCAGAGGGTCTGGTGCAACTCTGATTGTCACAATGAATAATAGTAGGCCTATGCTCCTAAACAAATAAGTCTACCATATACTTGTGAAGCCACAATGCCTCGCAACTAGCCTGACTGGTTTCCATGTAATCATCCTCTATAGAACTCAACGCAATGAAATTTTTCTTTTGACTGAACCACGACACGCCTGTCGGGCCCAAACTGAAACAACAACCATAAGTGCTCTTCTGGTCCAAAGCACTTCCTTCCCAATCTAAATTCATGAAACCAATCAAGCCCACTCCACCTGACCTCATGTAGTCCATACCATAGTCTACAGTCCTAACAAGGTATCTCAAAATGTGTTTTGCTACTGACCAGTGCACTCTCCTGGGCTCCGCCATGAACTGACTAAGAGTGTTCACCACAAAACTCATAACTAGTCTGGTGTTGACCAAATACATCAACGAACCAATAAGTTGATGAAACAAAGTAGGGTCCACCAACTCTCCCTCGGAAGCATGAAGCTTCTTCAAGTTGGTGATCATGGGTGTGGACATGGTCCTACACTCCTCCATTTGAAATCTCCTCATAACATATGCAGCATATTTTCCTTGCCCTAGGAAAGCATGTCCATCCTCCCACCACACCTCCATGCCTAAATAGTAATGCATCAACGCAAGGTCGGTCATCTCAAACTCTGAAGCAATATCTTTCTTGCATGCCTTAATCAAGTGCTCTCCTCGTGTAATGAATAAGTCATCAACATATAGCAAAAGAATGAGCGGAACACCTCCAACCACAATGTAGTATAGTTTGGGATCAAGCTCACTCTTCTAAAACCCAATAGAAAGCAAATAAGAATTAGTCCTTGAGTACCAAGATAGAGGGGATTGCTTCAGACCATACAAGGCCTTTTTCAGCCTACATACATGAGACTCCCCTCATGAATCTCAAATCCTTGTACGTTCTCTAGATATACCTCCTCTAGTAGAATACCATTGAGGAAAGTGGTCTTCACATCCATCTAATGAATCCTCCAACCCATCTCTTCCAAAATAGAGATCACTACTCTGATCGAAGAAGCCACACGCTACAAACCGGGCTTTTTATTTCTTGATGATGCCATTTTGCATCATGCTTGATTTTATAGAGCCACTTGGAAGTCACAAGTGGCTTCCCTTCTAGTCTCATAACCACCTCCCACACACTATTCTTCATGATGGAATTGTACTCTTCCATCATGGAATCTATCCAAACCTGATGTACGGAAACCTCCTTATAAGTAGTAGAATTAGACTCATGCAAGTTGGTCACTTGTGCCATGTAACTAGAAAATATCTCTAGTTCCCTCCTCTCTCTGACCTCCCTCTTGGGTGGCCCCAAAAACTCCTTTTCTTTCTTCACAATCTCCTTAAGCCAACTTGGTTTTCTCTTCTTGGAAGTAGCATCCTATGGAAAACCCTCCTCTACATATTCATTACACAAATGTCTCCCTGAAGAATTACCTGTGGTATGATATCTTGTACCTAGTGAACATGAACCTGAACCATGTGTACCTGAATCACATGAAGGTAAAAAATGTGAACCTATGATCCATGAACTTGTCCGAGTACCAGAAGTCCCTATAGGTTGTGTCCCTGAAAATAGTGAACCTGTAACCTATGACTCAGTCACCCCTAATACCTATGACCCTGTGCCCTGACTCACTAAACTCTGTGATGTTGTCACCTATGGAGTAGTCATCTATTGTTGCTCCTCCTCTGACTTTTGAGACTTTCGAAAGGCTCACTCCTCCTCAAATATCACCTCCCTCCTCAGCACAATTTTCCTCTATGTAGGAAGGTATATGCAGAAATCCTTCAAAATCTCATCATATCCAACAAAAATTCCCCTCATTCCAGCAGCCTCCAACTTTGTTCTCTTCTCATAAGGGACATGGGAATATGTACGACATCCAAAAATGAAAAAGTGGCCTATCTCAAGCTTCTTCCCGATGAACATATCCTCAGAGTTTTACAACCCAAGGAATGGTGCAGACTCATGTTCTGTACAAAAACAACTGTACCACAAGCCTCTTCCCATAGGAATAAAGGAATATTTTGATCATACAGCACGGCTTTAGCTGCACCCACTATCGCACGGTTCTTTCTTTCATCCACTCCATTCTGTTCTGGAGTGTAGGGAACTGTCAACTTCCTCCTGATACCCTCCTATCTACAAAACTCATCGAATGCATGGGAAGTATACTCAACCCCATTGTCTAATCTAAGTACCTTGATATTCTTTCATGTCTGGTTCTCCACAAGATATTTGAACTCTGGAACTAGAGCAAGACCTCCTCTGACTTCTTTCTTCTCAAAAAGTAGATCTGGGTCTTCTTGGAAAATTCATCGATGAAAGTAATGTAAAACTCAAAATATGCCAATGAGGCAGAAAACATGGGACCACGTAAGTCTGAATCAATCAAATTCAACACTCCCTCTGACCTGCTATCATTTCTCAGAAAATAAGTCTTGGTGTACTTTCCCAAAGCACACCCTTTGCATACACCACTCTGCTCTGTACTGAAATATGGAAACCCTGTGGTCATATCTCTCAGCATCCTTAAATATGAATGATGAAGGTGGGACATCCTCTTGTGCCATAACTCACACAACTCACTTCTACTTTGAGTGTGTTTCATTGCATGATGTGGTTGGAAGATAAGCTTGTATAGTTTCTCGCATCTAAATCCAATAGCATATCAAGCATATGGACCCTCTGCTTTGTGAAAGATGTTAACTTTCCCATCTAGGAAATATACCCATGGACTCTGTCCTAAATCATGGAAAATGACACAAGTTTCTTCTTCATCCCAGGGACGTATAATACATCCCTCAGTAACATGGGCTCCTTGGACTCTCTGTCAAATAAGACCGTCCCATGCCCAACTACTCTCACCACTGTATCATCACCCAATACAACCTTCAACTCTAATCCTGTCTCTAAAATCTCAGTGAACATGTCCCGAAAACTTGTCATGTGACTCGAAGCTCCACTATCAATGTACCATGTGGAGGAAGTAGTGGAAGCACTCAATGAATGCCCAATGATCATGGAATGCTCCATCTAGTCCTCAAAATCCCTACTGGTGATGGATGGTGCTCTCTCTATACAACGACCAACAAAAAGAGAAACCTCTTTCTCAAATCTAGAAGCATACTCATCAATCTTTGCTGAAGTTGTTGTCTATCGTTTCTTCTTGTTGTTGTTTGGGCATTGTCCAACATAATGCCCAAAATTCTAACAAGCAAAGCATTTAACTTTTCTCATGTCCTTCTTCCCACCATCCTGCTGCTTTGTACCACCCTTGGAACCCTTCTTGGAATTCTTATTCCCCTTTGTTGCTAAATCCACATTCTCCTCATTTTCCTTGTTGTGAGATGTACTCCCCTCTACATATCCCCTGTGGGTCTCCTCCTATATGAAATCATCCCAAAGATGATCCCATGTAGGCATGTGCTCACAAGCAACAACAAACTCAACAAAAATAGACCATGGCTATGCCACGCCATTCAGTGTTGTACAAACCAACTATGCATCCAACACCCTCTCTCCCACTGATACAAACTCATCTTGAACCTATGTAATCCTGGTAAGGTAGGAGACCATGTTATGCCCCTTCTTCATCCTAATTCTCTTCAGTTTCTCCCTTTACACCATTTTATGATTTTCATTGGAACTTTGATAAAGGTTGGTCAATGCAATCTACATCTGATGAGCATAGTCTTTCCCAGAAATGTGTGCTATGATATGGCCTTTAATGAAATCAAGTAAGATTATTTTTTCTTTAATTTCAATTTTATCAAAAGCAGTCTTATCAACTGCAACTATAGGTATAATGACAGGATGATTAGCAGTATTATTCATTATTTCCCATAGTTCATTCTCCTGCAATATCAATGCAATCCTAGCCTTCCATGGGCTAACATTAACTACCCCATCCAACTTGTCCTCTAGCCTAAGTCTTGTATCCATCACTGCAAATATGTCCAAGACCCTGTTTCTTCTCAAAACCTTGTTTTCCCATATTTCTCCAAGTCTGAAATTTATTTCTATGTGTAGTTTTCAGCCATCAACACAGCTCTGATACCATGAAAAATTTTGGTAACCCCAACTCATTTTCAGTTTCAACACTGCATATGGTTTAATGCCAAAACCCCATCATGCATGCACATTTAAAAAATTAACATTTTACTGAAAACTTGAAACACATGAGATATATTTTCAACTTTTTCAACTTTGAAAATTTATGACAACCCTACTTTCTTACTCGGAAAATTAATTCAAGAAATAGAAATGAAAATTAAAAGACTCATGTTTTTACCAAATTGGTCCAGGAAAAATCCTGAAGGGAAAATCTGTATGAGATATAATTTTATTTCTTAGGGAAAAGTACAAATTTAATCACCTTAGTACTTATCTCCCTTCTTGAAATTCGTGCCAATATCCCACTAACAAACTGCTGCAAAATTCCCTTGAATATGCATTGTACGACCTCACACATGCGACTATACGGAACAACTGTATGGCCACGATTTTTGTGTTGTATGGTACTGTTTTTCCTGCCTCGAAAAGCATGCCCATATCCTCAAATATGTGTTGTAGATACATCATTAAATGTTGTACTTTTACCTCAAAAAAGGTGTCATGTTTCATCAACTTGCATGTTGTTGTACAGACAGGTATAGTATGACCTTCTCCTCGAAAAGTGTGCCTATTGTATGGATTTATTTCCTTGGGACATGTGCCCTTTGATTTGATATTCAACCTATCACTCAGTCTTCTCAAATTTTTCTCAAGGGTTTATTCTTCTCTCTCTCAATCTCTCTTTCTCTCTCTTCTCTCCGAAAAATATCTCTATGGAATGTGAACAATGAATTAGGTTTGCCTTTCCCAAGACTTTTTGTTTGAGTAACTTCCACCTCCACATCAATGACTTAGATTAAAATCCAACTACATGAGATATAGACCCATCTCATTTCCTCATTAAAATTTACTTTTTTTAATATTAAATGAGAATTTAATGCACACCCACCATATATCCTCATAAAGTCACTTTTAAAATAATTAACTCAAACTCACATTAAAAGGTCACTTCATTAAATAAAGTAATTCTCACCTTTTAAATAAGCTAGGGACCACATTTAAAATGTCCTTGTCCACCCCAAGGAATGAATGGACAAACACTTCCTAGGTAAATTTTCAACAATGGCTAGCCTACAAGATATATTAACAAGGATGGCAACAATTAAAAACATGCCTCACCATTATCACGAGTATCTGAAATTGGGTGAGAAGATCTGCAAAGATATATCCTTCAAATATTATTATATTTTCAAGTATGGATTTTGGCCTTAGAATGTTGATGAGCATTCCTTTGAGAGCAACAAACCATCCAGAGAGGAACCAAGTTGTTCCACTTCTCCGAGTAAAGGAGAAGAAAATAGGACCAAATGTGAAGCTTCATCGGAGCCATTTGCATATAGTGGAATTATGAAACTCTTTGGATTTTATTTAAGGATAAACTCTAAATATCTTGACCCTAAGGATACCAAGGAGGAATATGCATCAGTTATATTGAAGAAGCAAAAGAAAAGTACCAATCAACTATCAAAGGATAAGAGCAACAATCTTCCAAAAGAAGAACCATGTGTTTCCTCTAGTGAATGCATGGAGCATAAAGAAGAGGACATCAAGCTAAGGAATGAAGGTAAAGTTTATTTTTGTAGCTGCAATTTCTTCTTACATCAATCTAAAGAATTCCCCAACTCATGTGATGAAAATGAAAGCATAGAATTTTCTAATCCTAAAGTGGGTGTTAAGGATGAATTTGGTGCTATGGATTCATGCCAAAAGCAAATTGTTAATACATTGGAGCCCTTAGAAATCATGCATATAACCCTTCCTAATGAAGGTTTCTCATCAAATGAACTTGATGAACATACCACTGATTGAAATACAAGGGAGAGACTAAGGAACCTTGCAAGAGGGGAATCCAAGACACAATCCTGGATTTTGTTGATAGTTCAGAGACTAAATCCACTCATAGACACACAAGCTTCTTTGTTGGTGAGTTTGAGATCACTACAAGGGAGATGGAATGTGGGATTGGTAGAGGTGAAACCACTTGTGGGGGATATTTAGAGGAAGTTCAAATATCATCCCTCCAAGCATCCTTAGAACTTCATTATGGAGAAAAAGGAAACTACACATTAGTTGAGAGTGAACCTAGACGTTTGGCGGAGGAACATGCAATCACACCTCCACCACATGAACAGATAGAGGTGTCTCAAAGGTATTTCCACAATTATGATTTTTGCAATCATCAAATTCCTTTGTTTCATCCTAATATGCCATTCAATTTTAGTGAGAATATTGGCATGGTAGATCCTTCTAGTGTTGAGATCCAAATTTTTAACAAGGTTGAATTGTTAGAAGAGAGTTTGCATGACTCTCAAGAGTTACATGAGAACACATGTGATCAAAGGTGTGTGGATAATGGTGCACGTGACATTTTGGAACGGCCTCATGGGTGAGGTAAACATGAGAATTTTTCATATTTACAAGTGCTTGAAGGAAGCATTAACTTGCAGGATGATTTCCAAGCACCTGTTTCACTCCAGGGAGATTATGAGTTTTCTTTATGTGAAGAATACTTGGCTCTGATGAAGATGGATGATTGCATCCCACTTGGGACAATAAGAAAAGAATACTATTCATCCATGCATTGGGTGGGTAGATACATAACCAATATGGAGACCCAAGGGTGTGCAAGACATGATCACATTAGTAAGAGGAAATTTTGCATTAGTGATGGATATATTGATGCATTTGATATTGTGATGTTATGTGAGAAACAACCAAGGAATATATGGGTTATCACTCAAAATATACCCAAGTTGGAAGAGGTAAAATCCCAAGGTAACAGCAGAACCACTTTAAGAAAGAAAGTTGGCTTCTTTCTTCCTAGAGAGGGATATCTCACAGATTTGTTTGACAAGGCCAGATATATAAATAAAATAAAAAGATTTAGATTGTTTTTGTGGTTGAAACAAGGTAAGTATACATTGGGCTATCGAGTCACAAAATATTTTTAAAATCACAAAACTGTTTGCATGGAAATATTTTGCAAAGGCAAGATAATACTTCGGTCGCGGTCAAAATATTGTTGGTCTGGTGATAAAGAAGAAAGAATGACATTCCATTAACATAGAGCACCAAGAAGATGAATTTTGCATTAACTTTAATTGAAAAGTTCTGTAGATATTTGAAACAATATCCAGAGCATAAACAAGTATGAATTCTGAAACTATTACACACTTATTCCATATACGAAAAAACACACAATGGCAAGTTTAACAAGAAAGACATGCACCTAAGAAAGGAAATAACAAACTACAAATTAGAAATACACATGATTATTTGCAGCAAAAGGCCAGCATTCGGCTCTGTAATTTTATTAAAGATGGGTTACAAGATACATAACACAAAATATCTCGGGTTCCAACCCCTGTTTCATAAAATGTAGAAGTACTTATACATTGCTCCATGAGCTAAAAAATAAACTAACTGCTAAAAATAACTCAAACTACTTTTACATGTGTCACTCGACACTTCTCAACTAATAATTGTTTCTAAAGAAAAACTAAATAACTAATAACTGATTTTCAATTTTAAATCTCCATGATTTTTGTATCATCACTGGCACAACCTGAATTTGTTTTTTCCGAAATGTTTAAGGGTCTTCCATTGATCGACAGTTGGAAAATCTAGATTGACCATTTCATTTTTCAACACTCTGAGCTATACATTCTTGACATAAGAATAATCAGCCAACTTAGCGCATGTAGCTTTGAAATCAAAAAGAATCTCAAAATCCCCAGCCAATTTGTCAACCACTATTTTTCCAGACAAAGACTGTTGCATATCATCAAACTGTCTATGATATAGTATGCAACTAATCAACCTGTCATTATATTCATTTTGAGACCACATCCCTCCTTTCTCTTCCCAGAAGAAAGGAATTCCTCTTTTGAATAAGGGATTAAACAGTTCAATGAATTCCTTAATTTGGTGATTCTTAATATCCATTTTAGCTTGAACCGTATCCAAATGTTGATATTTGTTCACCAATTTTCTTTCCCATGTAATAGTTGAGATCCTATATGAAATGTTTGCCTTGTTTATATCTTCTTCTGTCATACTATTTAGAAAACTGATTTCATTTTGAAATGTGTCTTTGGATCTTTTATTCAAGACCTTCCTCACTATCAAGATATTTTGTGTAGTTGCTTGCATCACAATCTTCTTGTCTAGAATAGAACCTAAATAGGGCCTAATCTTAGTTGCTTCTATTACAACCACATCCTAGATGATATTCTTAGCTCCGTGCAAGGCTGATTGTCATGTTACTTGCTTTATCAATTTATCATTTTTAGTTAACAGCTCCTGACATTTGGCCTACCATGCTTGAGATTTAGCTTCCAAAGTTTTCCTTTCATGTTCTCTCTGCACTACCAGGTTCTCCAAATTTTTATTTCGATTCCTTAGTCCAGTTAGCTCTAAATATTTTATTCTTACCTATGACATGGCTTGAACTATAGACCGTTCACTGGACTAAGTTGTAGTGGGAATAATCCTACTCTCAAGTTCATTCTCCTTATCCTGTAATTTATTTTCCATCTCCTCAAATTTTTCTTTCATATTCTTTTCACTTTCCACTACCAAGGCCATGTCTTCCTGGCACTGTTTTTCTTTGTCAACAAATTTCAATAGTTTAACTTTGCAATCAATCAGCTCATTATTCAATTTTTCTTTCTCTTCTTCTATCTTTGCTAATTCAGGTCCTTGTATCAATTGTGTGGCAGGTATTTTAAGCTTCTTTTTCAACAATTGGATGTCTTTTTCTTTCTTATTTAGTAATTTTTGTATCCCAAATCCCTTGTCAGTTTGGCTCTCAGCAGCTAGTAGATCTGCTTGAAACTTTTTTATTTGTGTTTAGTGGCCTCTATTTTCCACCTTTTCCTGCCTTAATTGATTTTCAATTTTACTTTTGAGGGTATGCAACTTTGATAATCCCAGTGTAGCTTTCAATAAACCAGTAAACAAAATATCCCTTGTCTGCTTGTGTAAATGGATCATGTGTGGTATAAGGATATCATCCAAATTCATCTTCATTTATGCAACTCTGTTTTGGGTTTCCAAGGCCAAGTTAAGAGTATTTTGAGCATAATCTCTAATACAAACCAAAGATACATCTTGATTGGAAATATTTCTCACTTCTGAATATAGCTTTAAAGTTTCCTCTGAAGTTATGTCTTTGGTTCCTTTGTATCTATCCAATAACTCTAGTTTTCTTTTGGACTGGGAAGTGGAGTCAATTGGTGCATTTGCAAATGCATATTCCCTTACCTCAAAAGTAGGGATTATTACTTCCATCTTCTTTTTTCCTTTTTCTTCCTTGGTAAACTGGACAAGTTATCCTTCGGTTTCAGTCTTCTGCTTTTTTGGAGTTCTAGAAGTGTCTTCCTCTTTCAGTGTCCATTGCATTCAAAAAGTCTCTCTTGTTAGTTCTTTCTGAATTTCTGGCTAATTGTGTAATGTTCTCAGGTGCTGAAACCAATTTAAAAATGTCAGGCAACAATGAAACCACCTCTCTTATAGGAGAATTTGAATCCTCCTACATGTTAACATCTTTTGGGGTTTCTTTTGGATAGTCAGACCAATTAGCAGCATCTGCCAATCCAACAATCTCTTCATGCTTGAAAGGATTTCTTTTCACAGCTTTTCTTTTGTTTGATATAACATGATGAGGGTCATAGTTAACTGTAGGCTCTATTGGAAATCCCATCTCTCTGAGTAAGCCCTCAATCATTAGCAAAGCAGCCTTATTATTGATGTTAAATGGCCCTACAGACCATGGATACTTGATTTCAGTAGATTTCTTGAAGTTTAAAAAGTGTTATGTCTCAACTATTAACTTCAGTCTGATGAATTCCACAAAGAACACTCTAGGAGTTAAGAAATATGGAAACATATAGGGTGAATGCACAAAACCATATAATGATCTGATCATTGTTTTATTCTCAAACAAAAACCAGTCACTTATCCTCTTCTCTGTAGAAAGTTGCAAAATAGTTCTCATTTCTGGAAGCACCTTGGGCAGTCTCTTTGAAAAAACAACATTATAAACTTCTGACATGAGGGACTTCATAAATTTGGTATAATATTTGTTCATTTCCTTATTCAATACCAATTTGGGTAGCTGCAAACTCTCCTCATTGAAAGAAAGAAACATTTTCAATATATAAGATTGAAATCTGAATGTTTTGGTTTTGTGGAAGTTCATTAACTGAGAATGAAACTTGCATTGATTGAGTTGACTCGTTTGACTCAATTTGACAAGTACTTAAGACAAATAAAAAACTCATGAGGGGCTCAATAATGCACTTATCCGTGTCTAGACCTAAATACTAACATAACATGGTTACCACGCATTGGGTTTCTTCAGTAAAAAGGGAAACATCAACTGGAAATGGTTGGTTTAATGACTCAACATCTGGTTTGAAACACTTCTTGAAAAATTCTTTCTTTTTATCTATTGTAGACTCTCTAAAGCATTGGATTATAGACTCTTCACTAAAATTCTTGGATTTCAGGGTAAATTTATTAGGGACTAACAGGGTTTTCCTAACGACCAAGTAATTAACAAAACACAATACTGTGAAACCGGTAATGTCCATTATCACCTTCTGAGAAAGAGAATAATTATTGGCACACCACTCTGTGAACTCTGGACAGTTAGGGGTTTGGTCAGTAGTGAAAAACTGAAAATAGGATTGGTAAATATTATGAAGGTCAGTTCCTTGGTCTTTAAGCAATTTTAATTTCTTCTTAACAGCATCAATAGGCCCATTTAACAGAATATTATAAAAAACATCAGCATCTCTATCTTCAAACAATTCTTCTACCCTCTAGTACTCTAAGCTTTGAGTTTCTACACTTTCCTCTTGGACCATTTTTTATAGTTTCAGAAGGAACAGAGGTCTACCTGATGTACTTCCAAGTGGACCAAATACGATGTATAATTTGGCTACTTCTGCATTGTATTCGCCTTCATTTTTTGATGCAAGAGAATAAAATAATGCTCAAAATTCCCATGCACAGTATTTTATAACTTTTTGTACCCTTATCCATCTCCCATATTTTTCACTTCAAACAATCATCATCCCTTTATCCAACTCGATTGATCTTGCATCGTAGATCCACTTTCAAACTCAATCCACAATTTCCCTCCAATATGACACTACTTCCCTTATTCCTCTTGCAACTCATCGCTAAAAATCAAACTGTGACCATGGATCTGAACACAACCTTTCTAAGTCATTCTTCTTCTTTTGCTTTAGCCAATTTTGCAAATTCAACTCCAAACTCAGAGTGAGCATGTATCCCATGCAAAATGATCCCGGACCTTCGATTTTCCCCGGATGAAATATGTACCATTGATTCTATCCTCCCTTTATCTTCATTTTGCACCCATCATCTTTTATTTCTCCTCACATATTTAGATTGAAAAATAAATCCCAGCCGTAGATATTGATCTACAAGAAATATACACCTTCCCATGATGTGGCCCCTACCTGATTTTGCAATCCTTCCTTTCGTTAATCTTCGTGCATGTTCACGTTGTGAAACCACTATGGACTATAGATCAATTCTCTGCCAAATCACCGTTGTTCAAAGGTGTGGGGTCTACAAGATTTTGCAGCCTTGAAATATTTTATCCTCCTCGGATGTTCAAGCTACAAAATGAATCCCAACCATAGATATCTCCTGCCCAAAATCTAAACCGTCAAAATGTGTGGGTCCTACGATATTTTGCAGCCCCAACAAATTTTAACCTCAGTGCAAGTTTCCGCTGCGAAATCTATCTCAATCGTATATTTCCTACATCCCTAGATTTGAACCATTGAAATATGCATCTCATACCTAATTTCACAATGCCGAAGATTGAAAAGGTCCGTGCATGTATGGATTGTGAAATCTATACTTGTCGTTGATCTTGAACCGTATTTAATCTCAGCCATTGAAACATGAAGAACATAACAGTTTTCATAATCATTCATATTTCTTTTCTCCGCACATCTTTACTTAGCGAAAAATTCATCATCCATCGATCTTCAATACTTATTCATTTGACAGTTGATCCTACACATATTTTAACCTTGTTCCACCAATCTTAAGCTTCCCTTAAACCGAGCATTTCTTCTTTGGCGAAATCTTTTACAACTGTCGATTTGCTCTGTTCTACATCTACGCCATTCCTTCTTACCAATGCATAACCTGAAGCATATTTTTCTTGTTCATACATATTTTCAAGGTTATAACTATAAATTTTTCACTTATTTTACATTTTCCACCTAGAAATGTCTCTTCAAAAAATTGCAGGATCTTATTAACATTTTCAAGGTCTCATGATATAAAAATTGGCAGACCTTATCGCTTCTTTCACTGGTCTAATCCCCTGCCAACTACTTAGCTCAAAATAGTGCTAACAGCTAGCTCCATTAGGGATGTTATCCTCCTCGCGAGGTAGCAAAGAACCCCACAGACCAGATGCCAAATCCATTGGGTTGTTTCCAACCCTTTCATCATTTTTTTTCATAACACAAAATAAAGAAAAATAGAAGCATGGCTACCCCTCTAGATCTCAAGGCCTTCTCTATGGGATTCAAATCCTTTGGCTCACCATATGTACTGCTTGAAAAGTAAATAAATATATACAACTATGGTACATAAGTTACCTTCCTCCCTTCATGAAAAGTAGTGATTGAGAAACCTTCCATTAACTGGACCTCCTTTCAGTTGAGAACCATCCTAATGTTACAGAATAAAAGAATTATCCCCTCTATAAGATGCAATAATATAAGGACCCACCCACATATGATAAAATTTACCATGCATATCTTCTCTAGGAGCATCCCACTTTAAAACCAAATCATTTATCAAGAATTGTTCTTCTTTAACCCTCTTATAAAAAGTGTTCTTCATTTTCTCTTGATGTATCTGCACTTTATCATAAGCTTTGTCTCTCGGCTCATTCAGTTCTATGATTTGATTTATTCTCCTTTGTACATGATTAGGTTCATCTTGCTACTCCTGTAATAACTTCATGGCTGGTACTCCTAAAGATGCTGGAAGAACCACCTCATATATATATACTAATTGGAATGGTGACATCCCAATTGCCCTCTTAGTGCTGATTTTGTCGGCACACAAAGCATATTTCAGCTTTGTATGCCAAGCTCTTTTGTTATCCTCCAACAAATTCTTAATAATATTACCAGTATTTTGTTTGAAGGTTCAACAAGTCCATTACCTTGTGGATAGTATGTGGTAGAATGATTAAGACTAATATGGTACTTCTGACAAAAATTTATGATCTTTTTAGAATTAAAAGCAGGTGCATTTTCTGTCACAATCCTTCTGGGACAACCAAATCTAGCCAAAATATTATCTTCCAAAAAATCTATAATCACTGCATCCGTGGCCCTTCTTGTAGGTATTGCCTCGATCCACTTTGTAAAATAGTAAGTTGTTGTTAAGATCCATCTATGTTGTCCTGAAGAATTTGGATTTATTTCCCCAATCAAATCCAGTCCCCACTATTGAAAAGGTGCTTCTACTAATATTGGATTGAGAGGGACTGGAACCAATTCCTCTTACCATCAAAGATTTGGCATTGGTGATAGGTAGTAGTCTCCTTGTAAACATCTGAAAACATTGAAGGCCAATAAAAACCAGCTCTCAAAATCTTGTTTGTTGGCACCTTCCATGAATGATTCCCACCACAATATCCTTTGTGAAACTCCTTCATAGTATTCTTAGATTCATTCTCCAAAGGGGATTTTAGTAAAACACCACCAGGATCCTTCCAATAGAGGTTTGATTCAGAATACAAAATTTTGTAGCCTTCAGCTTCACTAATCTTGCTCTGGTTTTTCTTAATCCTGCGGGAGCTTGTAAATTTTGCATAACATAAACAATATCATAATACTATGGAGACATAGAAAATTCAGACAATATATGTACCCCTATGTCAAGCTGATTTGAATGATTAGATAAAAAAAAATCAGATGTAAGGATTCACAATTTTAATCTGTCATTATCTTTGAAAATCCTTGTCCTTTTATCAACTTAGTGGGATTAATTTCAATGTCATACTCTAGTACACAATAATCCATTTTTCTCTTTTTCCCTCTGGATCTCGCTGTGTGAGAATGTTCTTCACCACATTACTAGGAACATTTATATGTGAATGAAGAACATAAACTCTAAAATCTTTCAAAGATTTTACCAGAGCATATGCCTATTTTTCCATAATGTCATATTTTAACTCTCCATCTCTTAACACTTTACTAAAGAAGGCTATAGGTTGTTCATTATTTTTATCATTCTTCTATAACAACACTCCAGCGATAGTATGTTTCAAAGCATAAGAAAAAATTAGGAAATCCTTATTAAAATTTGGGCTTACCAGAAATGGGGCTTTTGTGATAGCTTGTTTAATTTCTCTGAAATATTTCCTTGCATCTAACGTCCATTTTATCTCATTATTCATTTTCAGCATATTAGTGATATTCATTAATATTTCAGCAAAACTAGGAATAAACCTCCTCAAAAAGTTTACCTGACCAATGAATGATTGTGCCTCCTTTTTACTCCTTGGATCCTCAACCTTCTGAATGGCACTGACTCTGTCTAGATCTATTTTTATACCATCCTTTGAAATGATGTGCCCCAGCAATTTCCCTTCCTCCAATGCAAAATTTGATTTTTTGGGGTTCAATGATATGCCGTACTTCCTTCACTTTATACAAACTTTCTCCAAATGCTTCATGCGTTCCTTCTCAGATCTTGAATATACAGTAATTTCATCCTTGTAAACAACCACAAATGTATCCTCTTCCTCTGCAAAATCAATGTCCATGGCGCATTGGAAAGTGGCCCTTGCATTTATTAAACCAAAGAGCATTTTGGCGTACATGAACAGTACCCCATGGTGCAATGAAGGTAATATTTTCCTGGTTTTCAAGAATCACTTTGATTTGATTGTACCCTGAAAAACCATCCATAGTTGAAATCCTTTCAGACCCCACCACTTTCTGCAAAATATGATCCATTTTGGGTAATGGATAGTTGTCCTTCAATGAGACTTTGTTTAGATTTCTGACATCTACGTAAAGACTTATTTCTCCATTCTTCTTTCTGACAGGAATCAAATTAGCAACCCATTTGGAAAATCTTAGAGGATTTATGATCTTAGCATTGAACAATTTTTTAATTTCTTTTTCAATAATAGGTAACAACATTGGATTAATTCTTCTCAATTTCTGTTTGAAAGGTTTTTCACCAGGTTTATAGGAATGGTATGTTGTATGATAGAAGTATCATACTCCTTCAGATCCTCATAACTCCAGGTGAAAACATTAGTGTACTTTTTCATCAAATTGGTGTATTCTTCTTTTTCTTTGACAGGAAGATTCTTGGATAGTTTTACAATATTTGGAGCTTCTTCAGTCCCAATGTTTTTATCTTCTACAACATTGTCAGCAGGATTTACTTTTGGATCTTTTGCAACATCGTTTTGGTCAAAAAAAAAATTAAAGGAAACAAACCTCTCGGGATAAAATTACTTTTCAATTGTATTATGTCCTTTCCTCCTAGTTCATTTTTTCAGCTTTTTGTTCTCAGCAGTTTCTTCTTCATTTTCTTCAACATCTTTGAAGTTCTCACAATTATCATTCTTATTGTCAATTTGAGTATTTACAAATTCAACAGACAATTATAAAAACCTTTTTATTTGTATATCAACTTCAAATGCTTGCCAGTATTTAGAATTGTCTAGTATGGAAGGTCTATTTACAATATCAACTTTATACTTTCTTTGACCAGCAGTGGGAGTTTTAAATTTTCTAGCAACGACAGCCAAAAAGTCAACTACCGTGTTTTCATATCTGGGAATTACCCTAATCTTGTGCTCTGTGAAATAGTTACCAAACATATCCCATACCTCATTCCTATAATCCCTCGTCCTAGGATGTTTGGTCTGATAGTTTTCATTCACCTGATTTATTACAAGTTCTGAATCTCCCAACACTTGTCCCCACTTTTCTCCCAAATATTTTAAAGCATTCAGTCCTAATAATAAAGCTTCATACTCTACCACATTATTGGTACACTCAAAATTTAATTTGTATGACAGAGCATTAAAATCCCTAATAGGAGAAATAATATATACACCAGCACCAGCACCAATTTTGGCTATAGATCCATCAAAATACATGGTCCAAATTCCTTCTTCTTTCTGTTTTTTCTCCAAAGCTTCTTGCCTTTTTGCATACTCTTCATCTTCTTTAGATTCAATTTGTTCATGAATTTCGGGATCACGGGGAGAACCGACATTAAAGAAAATTGAAGATCCTAAATCTGCATCAATAGCATGTATATGATGATCATCTAATTTTTCTTGACTACTAACTACAAAAGCTGATCTCTTCTCACTGTATAACCTTTTATTTCCACCAACCACAGGAATAGTAGCATAAGACATATCCATTTGCATACTTTCTTTCAATTTAGAATTCCAAGCCTTGACAGTAATACCCCAAATTTAGGAGGAATGTCTACTACAACAAAAACCATTACCACAGTCTTAGATGGAAATTTTGTCAAAGTTACAACCATATCCTTGATTGATCTAAGACATTTCACCCTCCTAGAATCAAAGGAATACAGATCTCTATATGGCCTAGTAACTTCCAGTCCCAAAATTTCTACTACCCCTTAGGCATTAAATTATGAGAGGCATCTGAATCTAACATAGAATTGTGCACAATCATATTATGAACATTTAAACTCAAATATAAAGGAGGGACCTCATTATTATACATATATTCAATTTTTGACCCAAAAACTATGGTAGGAGCATCATCTGTTACCTCTAGGATATCTGGTTGAAATTCCCCCTAAGTCTTAACCATATATGTTATTGTATTTATGCATTCCATGTTCTTCAACAATCCATTGAAAGGAATGGAAATCTCCAGCTTTGAAAGTTATGTTTGCAAATTGAAACTCGAAGCAACTTTTTCCACATCTACCAGTGCTGGTTGTTTTACTTCTTTTATTTTTTCTATTCTATTTTCAGAATATTTATATACAACGGGCTCTTTTTGTTTTTTATTTTCCTTTTCTGTATTTTGTTAACTACTAGAAGGTTGATTTGATTTAAACCTTCCTTTATTTATAATTACATCTCTATTTCTCAATTTTATCTTCCTCTGTACATTATCTATAGCATGCAAAGAGCCCCTTTGATACTGCTCTGATTCCTCCTCAAAATCATTATTATCATCCTCCTAAGGAAACATGTTATGCTCTTCCTCTGTGAGGTATATTCCAGAATCCAAATCACCAAAATGGTGAATTTGATCTTCAACAGGATCAGCCTCTTCTCCATCTCCCACATAGTTCTCAGGAAAAGGTGGTCATATTTGCTGATCATCTGGATTTCTAGGATTCCTTATATCTCTTTGCCTAATTTTTGGAGGTGGGGGAGGATTTGGACTTCTAAAATTTGGATTTCATATTTGAGGCTCATTCTGCTCTCTATTCAAGGGTCTATTATCTACAGTCAGCCTATCCATTAATCTCTCCATTGCTTTCATCATCATTTCAAGTTTAGCATCATTAGAAGAGGAGGCAACAAAAGTAGAAGGCACATTTTCTTCTCTGGATTTCCTTTTTTTGTTTCTACTTTCTAATTTATTTTTCCACTTGCCATCATATTAGCCTCCACTTCTGAGCATCTTTAAACATAACAAGGAGACTAGCTGATTTTCTCTCTCTCAACAATAATACAAAATCATTGTCAAAGGTATCGGCATAATGGAGTTTTGCAGCACCTACAAAGGGTTTGATATTAGCAAGAATGGAGTTATACACCATCATAAAGCGACTTGAGAACTCATGAACACATTCAAAATATCCCTTCTTAAGATTAGTATACTGAGAAATCACTTGTAATGGACTTTTCTTGTCATCCCATCTTTCCAAGAATGATGTTTCGAAAGCTTCAAATGTGGCAATGGATCTAGCAGGTAAATCTGTGAACCACTTCTTGGCCTCTTCAGATAGGCTTTGTGCAAACAACCACATTTTAACATCATTATCATCGACTTCCTCCAAATCAATGAAATCATCACATTTATCAACATGTTTTCTTGCTGTGAAATTACCATCTCCATCATACAAGGTAATTCTTTGGGAATAATTTTGGGGAAGGTCATGCAATACAACAGGTAAAGCTAAAGGAGAAAACCTATCCGCCATTGGTCTAGGTGGATTTGGAACAACAAGAGGAGATTGAAAGGCTGGAGGAGTTTGAACAGTTGGTAGGATATAAGGCTGAAAGTTTTGAACAACTGGGGCTCTTTCTTCAGTTTTCACAGGGTTTTGAAGGTTTTTCCAAAGAGAATCAAGTATATATGATTCTATCATACTCGGATTAATTTTTGTTTCCTTCAAATCAGATTCAGATTTTGATCTTAGAAATAATCTTTCAAAATTTGTTTCCTACCCAAAATCTCTAATGCTATGGAATTCTTGATAAGATGATGCACCAACTTGAAAAATGTTTATTTTTTCTTTACCCCTACTTCTAAACAAACTTTCTGTATTATCCACACTTTGTAATATTTTAGTATTAGGGTTATCTCATGTATGTGACCTGCTGAAAGCCAGGATTCCTTCTGAAACCCTGCTTAGAATGAATGTGGAGTCGTCAGGGTCACTTTCTCCTGTGTACCTCTACTATAGATACTCCTTGTCATTAGAAAACCTGATCGCCATCAATCTCTTGAAGTCGTCCCATGACGCGATATGTTGCTTGTGTGCATGCCACCATCTTGCAGGTGTGGCTCTTACTGCAAGGTCAATCGCTGACATCCTCTGCTCTTGAGGAATTTATTATTCAAACTTGTATAAAAAATCATTGACATCCACTAAGCCATCAAACGACGGAATATCCTTAAGCTCTGCTCCGATCCATCACAGTGACTTAGTCAGATATGCACATCTGCGAGCTGAGACTTCATAAAGTCTATTCTGCCAGTTCTCTAGAACAACATCCGAATCAGATGTGCATGAGTTGTCGCATCGCCAACTGATATTTCCTTCTGCGGTTGGGTTGATGTAGTCGCTCTGATTGGTGGTCATCTGATAGAGGCTCTCCATATTGCGCACCTCATCCTCTGCTTGGATAGGTTCAATATATCTAGGACCCTGAAAAGGATCCAACGGTGCAATGACCCGGATTTGTGTATCCTCAAAGGTCATTTGTCTTTTTTTTAAATCGATAACAGCCATGTTATCGATTGCCCAATCAATACCTAGTAGAGCTGGATACGGTCTACTATCGCCAATGATTTCTATAACTTCAAATTCTGCAAAACTGCGAACTCCATCAATGTCAACTGGCACTTGTGGTAATCGACCCAGTGGTGATACCCTCTGTTGATTGGCTAGTCGCAGATGGATAGGCGATCTGGTTAACTTGGGGCTACCCATCTGTTCCCATGTCTGCTTAGTCAGAACATTTACCTCTGATCCTAAGTCTAGGATTACCTCATCCATTTCAAATTCTCCAACTTGTGCTGTGAGTCGCATCTCTCTTCCTGTTCTTGTATGGCCCATAATATTATGAAAAACATGTTGCGCACTGCTCACGGAAGAAGATGGCGGATACTGATCTATGATGCACTGAAGCTCTCTGATAGCTTTCTCATTTCTTACGAGTTTCAAGCAACTCCGCAGGAAGGATTGTACCCTTCCTGTCGACTCATCCTCATCGCATCTTCCTGATGTGGTAGCCTGCGATGTCTCCACAGGACTAAGGCCAGAAGGTGTTTGCTGCGGTACGCCCCTAGACGGCTGTACCTGGGGTCCTGATTGTATAGGTTCATTAAAGAAATTTTTAGCTTCCTGAAATGTTTCTTTATTCTTCTGCAGGTCGAGTGGTGTTGATTTATTAGTAGCTTTGCGCACGCACTCCAGTCCTGTGTTCTTTTCAGTATCCTGCGATGTCCCATTAGTGGAAGCACCGCTACGAGTCACAATGTTGACTCTTGGCTCTGGCTCTTTTTGCTCAGCGGTGATAAGTTGAATGTTCTGGTGTACCGCTGGCTTAGGTTCCCTGATCTTGGCTATCAAGGTAGGACATTCTTCTATAGCGTGATCATAAGATTTGCAATAATTACATGTCATAGTAGGGCTCTGACAGTCCCTAGCATAATGTCCTACAACTCCACAGTTGTAACAAGTAATCGGTCCACGGTCGCGGCCAAAGCCTTCACCACGACCAAAGCCTTTGAATCCTCCTCCACGGCCTATAGGAGCTGGTTCATGCTGTGGTCCTGCTGCTGGACCCGGTGTCTCTGATTGGACTCTGTACAAGTCATGTTTTCTATCGACCATGAGATCGTACGCTCTGCAGGTAAGGTCTTCGTGTCCTACTGACTTACAGAAGGTATAGTATAAGTTCTTAGGTGTCTATACATACTTCTGAAGTAAAGGGCATTGCTGAGGTGGATGTCCTCTTGTTCTGCATAGTTCACACCATGGCCCTTGAGTTTGTGCTAAGGGGTTAGGAGCCCCACTTGCTAAGTATTCAACAAATACTGGACAGTTATCTTTAGTATGGGCTTGTGCTTTACACTTGATACACCATATGTCTTGTGCAATCTCTTTTCCTTTTCTAATCTCATGCATCTGTAACGTGAGATTTGCTAACTGGTTTTGCAGGTTTGCCATACATGTACTGGTCTCAGCTAGAGGTGATGCCTCCAGTTTCATTGCCATCTCCAACGCTTCATCCTACGTACGGAGTCTCTGCTGCATCAATGGATGTCTAATATGCGGGAGCAGTGCTGCGATGAACCATTCCTTATGCTGCTCCGACGCAAACTCAAAGCTAACTTGGTCTATGAGGGCTTTGAATTTCTAATCAAAGTCCCATACTGACTCTGTAGGTAACTGTTTAATGTCTTTGAGCTCTGTGATACACTGCGATTCGGACTTGGGCTTCTTAAATTCTTTAATCATGGCAGTCCGGACCTGTATAAGTGTTCTGGGTATCGCTGAGGTATACTTCATATACCATGTTAAGGCTCATTCCCTAAGTGTGGTGACCAACTGTACAAGTTTAATATTATCATCGTGGATTCCTTTAATGGTCCACACGGCTTCACATAGAAACCAGTGCTGATCTGGGTCTTCTGCCCCTGTACCCTTAAAGGTAGGTAACTTCATGTCATCCCCCATTCTATTTCTACGTGGTGGATGCTGATTTGTTGTGTTACTACCACTTGGTGGTGTAGATGTAGGTGATGTAGCGGTAGTATGTGCTGTGGGTGAACTACTAGATGGAGTTCCTATGAGATTGTTCTGAGTCCCGGTTGTTTTCTGTGGGGTATAAGGGTGGTAAGGGATACCCCCTTCTATTCTTTCTGTATTACTATGACTCTGTTGTCTAGTATTATCTGAATTGTTTTCAAATATGGAAGAGCTGAAATCTACTTTATATTTCTTGCCACTACGTGTACATCCAATATCATCAAAATCACTCTCAAACTCTTGTGACATCACACTTTCTTAGCTTACTGGTCTGAAACTATATCCATTACTCCTTTTTCATATAATAACATCTTAATGGACAAGTTTAAAGATTTTAGGTACTTACCGCGATATCCTTTGAAGAAGTACCGCTCAGCCTCGCTGAAGCTTTTTGTTTGTTCAACTGCAAACTCTGTAACAAAGCCTTCTAGCACACTCGCAAGCCAGAAGTCGACTGCTCGTGTAATGGGATTGTCTATGCTCTTCACGATGTGAATCAGCTCCGGTGTCCACACGATGTTTCTTTTCTTTCTGAATATATTCTAATCAGTCAGCTTTGATAACCAGTCGTACAGCTCATTTCCATAGGTCACAAAAAATATCGTATGCAGGTCTGTGTAGATATGTTTTTGTAACCAGTCCTCTATACTCAAGCTAGGACTCTTGTTCTCTGTCACCGCAAATTCTCTTTCTGTAGACTCAACCCACTGGTTGAGTTCTTCTTTAGTAGGATACCAACAGAACATTAGCTTTGTAATGTGTTCAAAGCCGGCAACGAAACCATTTGTTGGCTCTCTGGGCAGACCCGGGTTTACTAATATCCATATACCAACAATACCCCTAGCTCACTGGCCCTTTCGGCAACAGACCGCAAAATGGCCTGAAGTCTCACCCGAAGTGATATTATGGGTTGGCCGAAGACTTAGGTGTCCTCAACCAGGTTTTGTAGCATCCTGGGGTCTCGCGGCTTCTCTTCGCCAGCGAGATCTCTCTGCGACGCGTGGTTCTCTCTTACTCGCGGGTTCTGACAGGGGAAGGACTCCTATCGCATCGCAGCGACTCGGGCGGTGCACAACTCTCCCTTTCGCTTAACCCACGCTCTGCGATATCTCACACCGCAGCTCCTCTGACGGTGCGATATCGCCTACTGTCAACGCGATATCTTCTATAGTACGGCCCACTGCGACCCTTACGGTCCAAAGGCTATCTCACTGGGTGAAATTACTTGGCTAACTTTCAACAAGATAGTAAACACTCTGACTTGAACTTCCACATTTCAACACACTCACACCGCTATACTTAACTTACTGAATAAGTATACTGGAAACACTTTAACAGAATGACTTATTACTGTATGAAACAAGCACTGATAAACTCATATGCAGATGATTGATACATGTAAATCCACCTTTAACCTTCAATAATGCTGTAACTGAATGAGGACATACAGACATTTACTAACTGAGATACAACATTCATGTAACAGATAACAGATATCAACTAAGTAAAGTACAATCACATGAAATAATCACATAACACACTGGTTTTACGTGGTTCACTTCCAGGGTAGAAGCTACGTCCACAGAACTGTGTTTATTATATCTTGAGAGAGTACACAGTTTTGTTGCAACCTATTGTGCAGCTAGAGATCTTCTGGGTAACTCCGCACTCACTGTCGGGAGCCCTTCTCTCCTAGATCTCTTCTCTTTCTCTATATTTCCTTCTTACAATATTCTCTCTCTCTCTCTCTCTCTCTCTCTCTCTCTCTCTCTCTCTCTCCCTGCGGATTGTTACATACATACTCTTGGAATCGGCTACTGGTTATAGTAAGGTAACTATGGACTGAATAGCAGAACCAGAGCTCGACTCTATTACAATACAAAATAACTGTGAGCTAACAGACTACTGGACTCTCAGACTGGCTAACTGTCTAAATAGCTACAGTTTATCCAACTAGCTAACCTTTTACAATACAGTTTTCATCCCTTTATAAGCGGCCTGAAGGTCTCACATTTACAACACTATGGGCCTGTCCCAACAGTAACCCAAAAACCCTAACTGTGATAGTCAGTCTATCTGTACTCGAACTGCCGCTTTTCGTCACACCACAGCTCTCTGCAGTCTTCCACGCTTCCCGGCGCTAATCGTGGGTACTGGGCGCCGCTTCCTTTTTTGTCCTTCGTCTTCAATACCTTGGCCTCGTTGCCCCTTTTCCTTTATGAGGGTAGCTGAGCCCTCCTGTCTTCCGTCGCTGCCCTGAATGCAATGGGTGAGCTCTCTCTTCTCGGCCGCTCAGGTACTGTCATCTTCTTTGACTTCTCTGTCCTGATAGTCACAGTTTCCGGCTCTGATCTGCAACTAGAAACATGCTACGGCGTCGTATCTTTACCTTATCTCTTATATCTTCGCCAAAACTATCTATCCGCCAAAATGGCAGCTTCTCCTGTAGCTGCGGGACCCTACTCCAACATCACTCAACACTTCTTAACTAATAATTGTTTCTAAATACAAACTAAATAACTAATAACTGGTTTTCAATTTTAAATCTCCATGATTTTCGTATCTTCACTAGTGCAACCTGTTTTGTTTTTTCTGAAATGTTCAATGATCTTCCATTGATCGACAGTTGGAAAATCTAGATGGACCATTTCTTTTTCCAACACTCTGAGCTCTACATTCTCTACATAAGAATAATCAACCAACTTAGCGCATTTAGCTTTGAAATAAAAAAGAATCTCAAAATCCCCAGCCAATTTGTCAACCACTGTTTATCCAGAAAAAGACTACTACATCTCATCAAACTGCCTGTGATCTAGTATGCAAGTAATCAACCTATCATTATATTCCTTTTGAGACCACATCCCTCCTTTCTCTTCCCAAAAGAAAGGAAGTCCTCTTTTGAATAAGGGAATAAACAATTTAATGGATTCCTTAATTTGGTGATTCATAATATCCATTTTAGCTTGAACTGTATCAAAATGTCGATATTTGTTCACCACATTTTTTTGCCCATGTAATAGTTGAGATCATATCCGAAATGCTTACCTTCTTTATATCTTCTTCTGTCGGACTGTTCAGAAAATTGATTGCATTTTGAGTTGTGTCTTTGGATCTTTTATTCAAGACCTGCCTCGCTATCAAGATATTTTGTTTAGCTACTTGCGTCACAATCTCCTTGTCCATAATATAATCTAAATAGGACCTAAGCTTAGATGCTTCTATTATAAGCACATCCCAGAGGATATGCTTAGCTCCCTGCAAAGCTCACTATCTTGTTACCTACTTTATCAATTTATCACTTTTAGTTAACAGCTCCTAACATTTGGCCTCCCATGCTTGAGATTTAGATTCCCAAGTTTTCCTTTCTTGTTCTCTCTGCACTGCCAGGTTCTCCAAATTTTTATTTTTATTCCTTAATCCAGTTAGCTCTAAATATTTTATGCTTACCTGTGACATGGCCTAAACTAAAGACTGTTCATTGGACTGAGTTGTAGTGGGAATAATCCATAATCCTATTCTCAAGTTCTTTCTCCTTATCCTATAATTTCTTTTCATCTCCTCAAATTTTTCTTTCGTATTCTTTTCACTTTCCACTACCAAGGCCATTTATTTCTTCCATTGTTTTTATTTGTCAGCAAATTTAAATGGTTTTTGCTTTGCAATCAGCCAGCTCATTATTCAATTTTTCTTCCTCTTCTTCTATCTTTGCTAATTCAGGTCCTTGTATCAATTGTGCAGCAGGTATTTTAAGCTACTTTTTCAACAACTGGATATATTTTTCTTTCTCATTCAGTAACTTCTGGATCCCAGCTCCCTTGTCATTTTATCTCTCAACAACCAGTAGATCTATTTGCAACTTTTTTATTTTTGTTTGGTGGGTTGTATTTTCCACCTTTTCCTACCTTAATTGATTTTCAATTTTACTTTTGAGGTTATGCAACTTTGATAATCCCAGTGTAGCTTTCAATAAATCAGTAAACAAAATATCCTATGTCTTCTTGTGTAAATGGATCATGTCTAGTATAGGGATATCATCCAAATTCATCTTCATTCTTGCAACTCTGTTTTGGGTTACCAAATCCAAGTTCAACGGTATTTTGAGCATAATATTTGACATAAACCAAGGATACATCTTGATTGGAAATATTTCTCACTTCTGAATATAGCTCAAAGTATCCTCTGAAGTTATGTCTTTGGTTTCTTTGTAACTCTCCAATAACTCTATTTTGTTTTTGGACTGGGAAGTGGAGTCAATTGATGCATCTGCAAATGCGTGTTCCCTTACCTCAAAAGTAGGGATTGTTACTTCCATCTTCTTTTTTCCTTTTTCTTCCTCTTTAAACTGGACAAGTTGTCCTTATGTCAGTCTTCTGTGTTTTTGGAGTACTAGCAGTGTCTTCCTCTTCAGTGTCCATTGCATCTAAAAAGTCTCTCTTGTTAGTTCTTTCTGAATGGTTGGATAACGGTGTAATGTTCTCAGCTGCTGAAACCAATTTAGAAATGTTAGGAAGCAATGAAACCACCTCTCTTATAGGATAATTTGAATCCTCCTGCACATTAACATCTTTTGGGTTTTCTTTTGGATAGGCAAACCAATTAGAAGCATCTTCCAATCCAACAATCTCTTCATGCTTAAAAGGCTTACTTTTCATACCTTTTCTTCTGTTTGATATAACATGATGAGGGTCATAGTTAATGGCAAGCTCTGTTGGAAATCCCATCTCTCTGAGTAAGCCCTCAATCATTGGAAAAGTAGCCTTATTCTTGATGGTAAATGGCCCTACAAACCATGGATAGTTGATTTCAGTAGATTTCCTGAAGTTGAAAAAGTGTTGTGTCTCTATTATTAACTTATGTCTGATGAATTCCATGGAGAACACTCTAGGAGTCAGAAAGCTGGAAACATATAGGATGAATGCACACAACCATATAATATGATCACTGTTCATTCTCAAACAAAAACCAATCACCTATCCTCTTCTATGTAGAAAGTTGCAAAATAGTTCTCATTTCTGGCAGCACCCTAGGTAATCTCTTTGAAAAAATAACATTATAAACTTCTAACATGAGGAAGTTCATAAATTTGGTATAATCTCTATTCATTTCCTCGGCCAATACCATTTCTTGTAGCTGCGAATTCTCCTCATTGAAATAATGAAACATTTTCAATAGATAAGATTGGAATCTGAATGTTTTGGTTTTGTGGAAGTTCATTAACTGAGAATGAATATTATCAGCCAAGAACTCATCAAACTTAAGGCATGAAACTTGCACTGACTAATTTGACTCATTTGAATCAATTGGACAAGTACTTAAGACAAATAACAAACTCATGAAGGGGCTCAGTAATACACTTATCCGTGTCTAGACCTAAATACTGACATAACAGGGTTACCATGCATTGGGTTTCTTCAGTGAAAAGAGCAGCATTGACTGTCAATGGTTGGTTTAATAACTCAACATATGGTTTGAAACACTTCTTGAAAAATTATTGCTTTTTCTCTATTGTAGACTCTCTAAAGAATTGGATTATAGACTCTTCACTGTAATTCTTGGATTTCAGGGTAAATCCATGATGGACTAACAGGGTTTTCCTAACGACCAAGGAATTAACAGGACACAAGATTGGGGAACTGGTAATGTCCATTATCACCCTTTCAAAAAGAGAATAATTATCGGCACAAAACTCTATGAACTCTGGACAGTTGGGGGTTTGGTCAGTACTGAAAAACTGAAAATAGGACTAGTAAATATTATGAAGGTCAGTTCCTTGGTCTTTAAGCAGTTTTAATTTCTACTTAACAACATCAATAGGCACATTTAAAAGAATAGTATCAAAAACATTAGAATCTCTATATTCAAACAATTCTAAGCTCTAATTTTATACACTTTCCACTTGGGCCATCTTTTATAGTTTCAGAAGGAACAAAGGCCTACCTGATGTACTGCCAAGTGGACAAAAGACGACGTATAATTTGGATGCTTTTGCACTATTGTCGCATTCATTTTGCGATGTAAGAGAATAAAATAATGCTCAAAAATCATGCACGCAATATTTTATAATTTGGTGTACCCTTATCAATGTTGCATCCTTTGAACTTGAAACAATCCTCAGCCCTTTATCCAACTTGACTGATCATGCGTTGTAGATCCACTTTCAAACTCAATCCACAATTTTCCTCCAATATGACACTACTTCCCTTATTCCTCCTGCAACTCATCGCCAAAAATCAAATTGTGACCATGGATTTGAATACAGCCTTTATAATCCGTTGATCTTCTTTTTCTTTAACTAATTTCACAAATTCAACTCCAAACTTAGAGTGAGCATGTCTCACATGCGAAATGATCCTGGACCTTCGATTTTCCTCGAATGAAATTTGTACCGTTGATTCTATCCTCCCTTTATCTCCATTTCACAACCATCATATTTTATTTCTCCTCACATATTTAGACTGCAAAATAAATATCAATCATAGATCTCTATCTACAAGAAATATACACCGTCCCATGATGTGGCCCCTACCTGATTTCCCAATCCTTCCTTCCGCTAATCTTTGCACATGTTCTCGTTGTGAAATCACTATGGACCATAGATAAATTCTCCGCCAAATCACCACCATTCAAAGGTGTGGGGTCTACAATATTTCGCAGCCTTGAAATATTTTATCCTCCTCGCATGTTCGGGCTGTGAAATCCATCCCAACCGTAGATCTCTTCTGCCCAAAATCTAAACCATCAAAATGTGCGGGTCCTACGAGATTTCGCAGCCCCAACAAATTTTAACCTCTGTGTAAGTTTCCGCTTCGAAATCTATCTCAACCGTAGATTTCCAACATCCCTAGATCTCAACCATTGAAAGATGCATCTCATTCCTAATTTCACAGCGGCAGAGATTGAAAAGGCCCATGCATTTTTGGATTGTGAAATCTATACATGTCATTGATCTTGAACCTTATTTAATCTCAGCCATTAAAACATGAAGAACATAACAAGTTTCACAATCATTTATAATTATTTTCTCCGCACATCTTTACTCAGCGAAAACTTCCTCATCCGTCAATCAACAATACTTATTCATCTGACGGTTGATCCTGCACATCTTTTAACCTTGTTTTTCCAATGTTAAGCTTCCCTTAAACCGAGCATTTCTTCTTTGGAGAAATATTTTACAAGTGTCGATTTGCTATGTTCTGCATCTACGCCATTCCTTGTTACCACTGCATAACCTGAAGCATATTTTTCTCGTTCATACACATTTGCAAGGTTAGAACTAGAAAATTTTCACTTATTTTACATTTCCCACCTAGAAATGTCTCTTCAAACAACTGCGGGATCTTATTAACATTTTCAAGGGCTCAAGATATAAAAATTGGCAGACCTTATCTCTCCTTTCACTGGTCTAATCCCTTGCCAAATAATTAGCTCAAAATAGTGCCAACACTATGGATGCAATATGATGCTTTACCTACACATCCATTCGTATATTGGGGGAAGAAAGACATAGAGTATGAGGTTTTTAAAGTTGATTTTTACCACACTTTGTAGAGCACACCTTTATGGCCTTCCATGTCCCTCTGTGGACTCCTTGGAGCCCCCTTGCTCAAGTTAAACTTTGATCAACTAAGAAAGTCCCTAAAAAACACATGTTTATGTGTATATGTGACTTTTAATCCAATACCCGCATGTAAATGCAACTTTTGAGCCAATACCCACGTACATCGGGAAATGTGCATAAAAACATAAACTTTTGGAGTTTTCCTCATAGAGTACTAAATAACTTGACTCTTGGCCTTCCATATTCCTAGAAAATGCTCGGACTCGGCCCTCCATTGCATATTGAAGGGCTATGTATTGAGCCTCTTGGATGCATTAAAGGAGGATAATTTTGGAGAGCAGGGAAACTATAGTTCATTGTTGCCTCACTTGTTTATGCTTGAGTCTGCATCCCTTTGTCCCTTTGGAGCACATATTGTTGCTCTTCACAATATTTCCTTTGCTTTGTAAGCTTGCCATTGATATGGAGGATTGAAGTGGTGGAGGCCCAAGTGGAGGACTCAGTTTCTCCATTTCGACGAGGTGCCGACAGAGCTTGTCACTATTCTATCTATGTTTTTATTAATAGAAATATCAATTTCTCGTCCAATACATGTACATAAATATGAATATGTTTTCCATGGATGTAGTTATTTGCTTATACATGATGGTTTATATATGCTAGAGTAGGCCTAACACTTTGATATATAGCATGCTTTTCTTGTTTTCTATTGTTGAGAGCGAATTGTAAATGGAAGCGTGTTGGAAAAGCTCAACGGGGATCTACATCAACCGTCCGGAATAAGGTACACTTCATATCCCTTAGTGTTAGATGTATTTATTTCTCTTGCATATTGGAATGGATTGATTTTTAGTGTCATACAGTATGTTCTGGTCTACCCCAAGCCATAGGAAGTTTCTCTCTGTAATAGAGGTGATGTCTCATGGCCTAATATTCGTTGTGAAGCATGGAGACATTGTGGGGGTTATTGAATGACTCACTAACATACAAGGCACAAGTATGAACTACTTATATAATCTTGAACACATTGAGAAGTCACTACAAAAACCTGAGAAGGTTATTGAATACCTTACACCTGACATACCACTTGATAAAGGAGTGAAGCACAATATCAAGTTGAAGGTGGGTACACCACCTAACATGATTCCATATTCAAAGCATCCCATTATTTGGAAATAATAAACTTCCTTCCAAATGAAAGAAATCATTCCATCTATTACATAGCCATCCTAAACATCATGCATGCAATGGCTAAGTCTAGTCAAAACTCTGTGCAGAGCCAATGTGTGATCAAGGATGATCATAACAGTTGGATGAGTTTCATGACACAAAAAGAGCCCAATGACTGGCAATGAAGATTGGTAAGTGAATTTCAAGTCTATAATTTTGGTCATGAATGCAAGAAAGGAGAAAAGGTTGTAGCAGTAGATGCACATCTCTCCCTAATGTGAGATTCCCTTGATTGGGAAATTCATCTAGTAGTAGAACAATCCAAAGGAAAAATTGTACATGAGATGCTAAATGGTTGGTTCCAACAGGAGAAGTTTGAAATCAAGGATGAATTCATCTCTCAGGTGCCATAATCATTTTTTATGAAGGAGTTTATGGGGGATTCCCATGATATGTTCCTAGTTGAGCACTCTCTTAAAAGGGGAGTAAAATCTCTACAAAATATCTCTCAACTTTGCAAACATATGAAGAAGTTCAAAGAAGAAAGTGGAAGGCACATTCAAGAATTCCTTGAGATGGAATTCACAAAGCTCCATGTGAGTCCATTTGCATTCACAATCATCCTAGCAAAGGAAAGGAATGGAATGCACGAGAACAAGCGCTTTCCCAAGTTTGATCTCCACATTCGCCATCACCAGTTTAGCTTGAAGGGATAAGTTCTGCAAGAGGCCACTACATGCTGCCATTGTGGCCATTATGGACCCTTATTCATATCCATTGAATTGGCTAACACACTATTTACACTCCATGCTTGCATGTACAAGGTGTTTGGTAAGCAACTTTATGAGTATGTATTAAATTTTCTTGATGACATTTTGATGTATAACAAGATTTGGTAAGTGTATCTGCACCATTTGGATATTACACTAACCGTTTTTGCAAAGCAACCTTTGTATGATAATATGTCCAACTGTGAGATTGGAATTATGGATATCATGTATCTTGATTATATGATTGGTCAAGATGATGTCAAAGTTCACATGAGGACTATTTTAGCCACTCTTGATTGGTTAATCCCAAAGAATGTAATTGTGTTGGGAGAAATCAACTTCCATACTACTTTGCACATATCCATTGGAAAGTATCCTTTCAAAGTATGGAGTTCCTAACCATTTGGATCAAATTTTTGGAGGTTGTAGATCGCAAGAAGCAAGACCTTGGATCCAAACAAATAAAGACATCTTAGAGGCAATCAAGGACAACTTGTAGAAAGAACCAAATTAGCCAAATATGTGTGGAGGCAACAACCAAATATAATGAGACTTCCAAGTAATTAATTTGTTACAATTAATGACAGTGGCACATTTGAAGTTGCATCCATACAAGTAATTTACCTTAAAATGAAAGAGGGCTAAAAGTTGAAGTCAATGTCCCGTGGTTCGTGCAAAGTTGTGAGGGTAAGAGAAGTTACTTGTGAGTTGGAGCTTCCAAAAGGGAGTAGGGTACACCATGCATATAATGTTTCTTATCTTGTGCATGTAGTTGTACCACATGAGATAATATCAAGGGAGATTCCTCCATTTAATAATGAGGGAGAATTGGTTCTTGTGCCTAAGAGGATTTTGTAGCACCCAAGATTGTAATTGCTTGAGGACAGGAAATATTGGGAGGGGAGGACTTTAATGTCCCCACTTTAGAGGCTCCATGATCATTCCCATAACCCATTCATTCCCCATGAGTCTAGGAAAAAAATCATTAGGTGGTTGGGATAAATTTTTGGCCTATGAATAGTCTAGGTTAATTAAATAATACTTGAGAGAATAATTTAGCCTATATTTAGAATATTTTATTATTCATTGAATTTTGTATTTTGTATTAGTTATAATTTCTCATGTTCCCATGAGGGTGCATACGTGAGCTTGTGGACCTAGTGATTTGTCATACCAAATGGCAACTAGAAGAAAATCAAGAAAAGTCCACAAAGCCACAAAAAGCTAGAAAGAAACCAATTTAGAAAAAAATAAAGCACGAAGGAAAAGAAGGCAAGTACACAAAGCAGGATGAAGCATAAAAGCAGGAAAAACCACAGGAAAACCAGAGAAAATCCATGAAAAGTGGGATGTTTCCAGAGGCAGGAAAAGCAATGCAAAGCAGAAAGGAAACAAAGCAAGGGTAAAAGCAGGCAAAATCATATATGCTAAAATCAGTCAAGGGTGGCATATGAGTGATGAAGGTGACCACAGTCGATGTCTCTAAATGGCCAATCAACTTATAAAATAAGAAGAGTGCACCACTCTCACATATTTTGATAATTTATGTTTTGTATTGAGAGCTCTAAGTTATTCAGACTTGGGAGATGTGCCCCTGCTAAACATTAGTGTGGTTGTGGATCGCATCTACCATGATCAACAAGGCTTCCATCCCAGTTCATTGAATTTTATTGCAAGTCCTCTTATGTTTTTCGAAATCTTCTTTCTCTATGTATTATAGACTCCACCTTTTTGGAGCTTTCTCTAATGTAATTGATCTATGCTTCATTCTTGAGGTTGCTAGTAACCCATGGAGTTATTTTTGTGCTTCTAAATATCTATAAGATGATGGAAATTCTATGATAAAATATCTTTGATATTATTTACAGTTTTGCACTTTATATTCTGCAATTTATTACGCTACTTTTGTACCTATGCTCATTGGAATGCAAATTTTGACTAGTTTCCAATAATCTCTCAGTATTCAATCTTCTGCTCGATGAATTTTGACTATGTTAGTTTTTTATGTTAGCTAAGTTGATAATGAACACAATCCAAGTCGAATTTTCAAGATTCATTCACCTCTCATATTGTTTGGAACATCCTGAACCCATACTAGTTGTGTTGTCATTATTTGTCCCATTGTTTCCAAACCCACACAAACAACCAATTTTATTTCTAAACTTTGAAACATGACCTTTTTCTACATATATGACAATAACCCAAGTCTAGATACATTCGTTGAAGCACCAGTAGTCGTTGGGTTTCCACAGAAGTATCAGGGACTGACACTACGAGGTCTTAGGACCATCTCGAGCGTGATGTACCTAGAGAACATGCCCACCGCAATTTGTTTGGACTTACAAAAACTATGATCAAATTTTTATTCCTGTTGGAATTCATATCCATGTCTCCTAACTTCTAGAGCCTTAAACATGTTTAAAATTATCTTCTCAATCCTAAAAAAAAAAACGTTTGGTCTCATATTTTCTACTTATTTTGTTTGAAGTTTAGTAAGTATTGATTAATGTACTTCATATTAGAATAATAACATTACACCCATTCACGGTTTATTCTACCTAATAACCATTAATAACCATTGATATATTGTCTAGTAACAAATGTGGTTGAATGTTGTTGACTATTATTAACCATTGGTGTCCATGGTTGAATGCATGACTAATATCTTATGTTAAAAATGCTAATCTAATAAATTCCTATATCCTAACCTAATAATGATGGTTTACTATAATTAACCATGGTTTCATATGGTCGTCCACCATTAATGCTATCCCACTGATTGACCACTAACCCATGAAATAATTTTCAGTAACAATTATCATCAACTATGGTTGATGATCGCTAATCATGGTTGATCATAATTGAATCTATGTTTCCAAGGTTGAAGGTATCAACTTTATTTCAATTGTTTATGACATTGACCCACCGATCCCATAACCTAGTAATTATGGGTGACTATGGTTGACAATTGTTAGATGTGGTTTTACATGATTGATGCCACCAAAGTACTTTGCCACTAAACCTTGACATAGTTTCCACTAATAAATATGGACAAATATGGTTTATTATAGAAATGCACAATTAAATGCATCCTTATTATGTTGATCATTGATCCTATTAACCCTTTAACCCCGCTAAACCCTTAAATCCTAACCTACCAATTATTTTGCATATGGTTATCCATGGTTGATGCTACTCCACTAACTCTTGAAATAATATTCATCAATTAATATGGTTGACTATGGATGAACATTGTTGGATAAAGGTGTCCATGGTCAAATGAAACCCTTTTCTTAAATATTTTATGCTACTAAACCATTAACCCGTAACTGAGTAATGATGGTTGTCTATAATTGTCCTTGGTTGACTTATGCTTGAATATGGTTGCATCAAAATTTCCATGATTGAATACACCCCACTAATGGTTCCCACTAAACCCTTACTCATAACCTCTATAACCCCACTAACCCTTCCACCCCTAACCCTTATCACTCCTTACCTTACCTTACTACATAATCAATATAGCCCCAATAATCCTTATCTTAACTTAAACCATAACCACTATAACCCTAGTAAACATTGCACCCCTAACCCCTATCACACCTTACCCTTAACACAATAATGACTAATCCCCTGAATCCTAAACCATGTAACCATAGTAACTGCTAGTCACTAACCCTTAAACTTATTGATCCCAAACACGTAAATGACCCATAAGCCTTATAACTCCATTGAGATTCAATCCTTACAACGATATCCACTCTTAACACCCATTCCTCTAATATTTAAACTATTAAACTCTAACTAAGTTATAAATGAATACCCTTGTAACATCATTGAGCTTATCCCATGTAATCCTTATAATTGTATTGACCTTATCCCATTAATCCTTATGACTTGTACTAGTAAGTGTTTGTGTGCAAGGTCACCAAACATTCTTAAAATAGTGTTTATAATGCTAAGAAAGACAATTATGAAAGAAAGTGATTTTTCTAAAATACGTTTTTTCCCTAAGAGTAACGAGGTGCTCTACAACTCAGTATGGGGGATATGTTGTCATGTACGTAACGTAACACTACAAAAAAAAATAAGTAGTTAAAAACATAAATTCTTGTTGGCTCATTGCACCGAGAGTAGCGAGGTGCTCTACAACCCAGTATAGGGGAGATGTTGTCACAAACATAATGTAACAATACACCAACATGTCAGGTAAAAAAAAAAAAAATATAGAGAAAAACATGTTGGCTCAATTTATCAAATAATAATCAAATCAAATAATAAAAATAAAACCAACTGAAAACTAATAAAAAAATCCATGTTAAACCTGGATTTACCAAACACCAAAGGGCTTAAAAATTTTGAGGTGTAATTTTTTTTGAACAAGTAACAATTTAAAAAAAATACACCTCAAAAAATGGGAGGATGCTTTGTAGATACGGTTTAATATGGATCTATGTTGGTAAAATAAAAAATTAAAACCAAATGAAAAAGTAATTTAAAAATTGATGTTGGCTTATGAAAATAAAAAATAAAACCAACATAATTGTACCCAAACTTAAGTGTAAATTTTTCTAACATGTAAAAAAATTAAGATAAAAATATTTACACTTTAAGAAATTGGATCCCTCTTGGTGCTTGGTAGATCTAAGTTTAAGATAGATCTATGTTGATCCTATCCTCAAGAACAACTACGTTGTTAAAAATTTGTAATGAAATGAGGAGCATATTGTTAGACAACTCCTTATTATGTCTTCAAGCTCCCAAGTTGAGCATAAAGACTAAGACAATAATCTTATTAAAGTTGTCAAAATATCTTGAAGGTCTGGCATAAAAACAAACAACTAACCAAGATTCAACAATTTCTTACCAATGAAAATTCTTATGGTAAATTTGCCAAAACAATTATACTTCTTTGAAAAGTTTGAAAACAATGAAGAATATTTCTAGAAGGGAACTCAAGTGAAATGTATATATTAATTAAGTCAACAAAAGTATGATATAGTCATGAGAGAATTTCACGTTGAAGATGACATCCCATATTTCTAGAAGGGAACTCAAGTGAAATGTATATATTAATTAAGTCAACAAAAGTATGATATAGTCATGAGAGAATTTCACGTTGAAGATGACATCAAACATTCTCTCATTGGGGCCTTCCGCAATGTGGACTCTCTTCAACTCAACAACTTTTATAGTAGAACTCTTTCTTGTTCAATCCTCATTTAGGAAACAAAACAATTGTGTGATATCCTGGATACATAACTTGGGTAGCTTACAAGTGTGGCAATGGATACATAACTTGATCATATACCAAACCTTTTACATGACATTCTTTTTAATTAAATTTCAAGCATGCTAACCATTTTTTTTATTTAATTGTATTTTTTTTTAATGAAAATCACATTAATAGTGACTCCCTTATCCATGCAATTTTTTTTATTTGATTGTATTTTTAATGAAAAATCACATCAACAGTGACTCTCCTATCCATGCAAGTGAAATGTGAAATTATAAAAAAAAAAGTTACTTAAAATTTTTTTATTTTATTTATAAATTAAAAAATAATCTAAAATTTTCTTATTAAATTGATTTTTTTGTTTTTTTATATTTTTTATATTTTTATATCTTTTAAATGTAAAAACTTCGGAATTTGAAGTTATAATCAAAGTGTATTGTAACTCATAGAAGTGAGTTGTGGGATTTATTTTCTCTCCATAGGGCTCATACCATCCTAATGGGATGAGATTCTTCCTTCAATAGGGATATTTTTGTCCATGTCCCCCAACTATTGTCTTGGTCACCACCCCTTATATTTAGGGTTCTCTCTAACCAGTTCCTCCTTTTTGGTATTGTTTAGTGCAGAGAAAAAATACTAATGGGTATCATCTAGTAATGGAATGGTACTATTCAACCTTCACCTTGTGGAAGGTGGATCCACATTATTAGGATAGATATTTATATGTATCTACGACCGATGGAGTGATTGATCAGCCACTTTGAAACTAGGGTAAATGAACAAAGTACCAGGGTCAACTCAACCTAAGGCTAACTATTCAAAACTTAATCTGGATGAAACTAAAAAGTATATATATATAAGAAATAAGAAATCAACAAGCACACAACTCTTTTTGAATTCAAACTTGGTAATTATAAAATTTGGAAAACAAGTTTTCTTTAATGTACTTTTTGGAATGAATAATTCAAATTTAATATTATGGAAATATTCATATTCTAATATTATGGATGAGATTTGGTATACTCGCTAAAATCAATATTTACAAAAATGTTATAATATAGTACTTGTGGAGGCACCCATTTGTAGGTTTTTTTTAGATGAATGGTGGCCACAAACCATGTGTGATGTTGGACCCAGGGAAAGGAAAGCATAATTCACTTAGAATTATGCTTAAGTATGGAAAGGAGCTAAGGCAGAAGAAGAGAAAGAAGTTGCGACAAAGGCAGTGACAAAAGGAAGGAAGAGCAGATGAAGGAATAGAAGGCAAATGAAGCATGGAAAAAGCAAATAAAGAAGAAGGAGTTAAGGAAAGGAGTAGTTCAAGAGGAAACTACGAAAGTTGCGACAGAAGAAGATGTGTGATAGAAGGAAGATGTGCGACAACAAGAAGGAATGCGACAAGGGAAGGTGTGATGAAATAACAGTACTAGAACGTGTGCAGTAGGTATAACGACTAGAAAACGATAGGAGGGCATAACAGCTAGAAAGCCTACAGTTCGGGAAGATCGTGGGTACGAGGTCCGCTAGAGCCAGTGGAAGCCGCACGTATGAAGGTATCTTTGTAAGTCAGGTTGTTAGTGCCTACTATCAAGTGTCGATAGAATAGGAAAGACAACATGTTGGCTAAGCATAGGAAGTCGGCTAAGAAAGCGTCAGGTAAAGATTTTGTAAAGAGTCTATTAAAGGAGGAACCCAAGATGTATGCGGGTTAGACACTCCCCATCTTCTCCGATGTTAGACTCTCCCCCGATATTGTTGTCTGCTAGTTTTTCTAAGTGCATAGAGTCGAGTCTCTACAGCTGAGTGCGTAGAAGTGTAGGAGAAGTTGAGGCGATCCAGGCTGTGTGCGGATTGTTAGTAGAGTTAAGTAGAGAGAGAGTAGAAGAGAATATCAAAGAGCATGAGAGAAAGAAAGAGTCTGTGTAGATAAAGAAGAAGATATAGAACAGAGTCTGCAGCTTTGTGCATGGATAGAAGGTGCATACATTTCTCATCCCAGATGAAGAGCACCTTTGTGGTTTTTCTCAGATGTGTTTCCACATTAATTACTGTGTCGAATGTATGAATGATGAATGTGTTTAAGATGCATTACATTGTTGTGAGTGAATGTCTATGTATTTTCTTATAAAGAGTATATTGACATATGTTGCACTGTTATTGTGAATGTGTGAATGTACTTATGTTGCATTGGGTTGTTGATATAATATTTGCATAAGGAGGAATCATGTCACAACTTGGTTGTGCAAAATAAGTCTCAAAACCCCACCCATCAGCCTTCGTCGAGCGCCTTGGCGTATCACCAAGGGACAGAAAACCCCCCACCCAACTGCGGAAACATGGTTCTGGAGGTTACCCATAAAGGAAGGTATCTCGGTTGGGACTGCATCTCCACCGCAGGTGCAGTCGACCAAGCCTTGCTTTGTCGAATCAATATCTTAGGCTTTGTTGCGCTAAGCAGAAGGGACTAAACTTGGGTCGAAGGGAAGCATAAAAGTCAACATGTACACATGAAATCCTTTCAATGCGAATTTTGACCACTTGTAAATTTTGGATAAGGCAACTGAGTGTGTGGTTATGGCTCATATTAACCCTAAGAAACGTTATATTTTAGCATGTCCATGATTTATAGTTTTCTCATTTGAGGAATGCTATATAGGAATGCCATTTTCCCTTGTTAAATAGATTTATAGTGATGTTTCAAGATATGTTATGTGAATATTATAATTGGTATAGACTTAATACAATTCAATAGGATAATTAACTATTTTAAAATAAAAAAATATAGAGAAAATAATAATTTATTTGTTATTTTTAAATATTTATAATTTAAAATTTAAATGTTTTTTTTTCATCCCACTTTATAAAGGATAAACATAAAAGAATGTAAATTACTAAAATTTTCAATGTTTGTTTTGACATTTCACTTAATATTTTGTTTTATTTAAAATTTGAAAAAAAATATTATTCATCATTTTATTTTTATTTTTATTTGAAAAATGTTTTTAATAGTTATATTAATATTCTTATTAAGTGATTTATTATTATTAAAATTATATTTTTATTTGGAAAATGTTTTTAATAGTTATATTAATATTCTCATTAAATGATTAGTAAAGTAGAAAATATACGTAAAATATTGTTTTTAGACTTGTAAGAATATATAATTATTTGATTAAAACCATAAAGTAATTTTCATCAATTAACTAATTTGTGATACATTTATATTGAAGATTTTTATCATAATTTGACCACAACTCTCTCTACTTTTATTAACAACTTTATAATTTCATGTAAAATAGAGAAAAGAATGACCAACCCTTGGTATGATAAAGAGTGAAAACATACTAGAAAAGACAATAGGAATACTTATAGTGAGTGCTTAAAAGAAGACAAGATATCTAGGTAGAAATCCCTAATTAAAAGGAAGGAAATGTATTATATAAATAGAAAGCAAGATAATATTTTGCACCTCTCTAAGATAGATCCTAAGAAATTCCGGAGGGAAATTATGAATCATAGAACTAATGAAAACAATTGGTTCCCTTAAGGGAATAGAATTCCTACCTTAAAAATATTTATGCGTCCCCTGATGTCATGGACAACATTCAAACCCTTTTGACAAAGGAATACATTTTCTCTTTAGAAAGAATAGAGTTTGGTGTTAAGTGACTCACAAAACGAAAATCTAAGGACATCGAAATATACCAAGTGAAAATATTAAAAATTTATTGTCCTATCCTCATCCCTCACATGCACAAGCTCTTTAATCTAGTAGTCAAGCAGAGTTTCCCTAAACCCTAGATAAAAAGTCTCATTGTTCCTAATTTTAAATGTGAAGACCATCCAATTATAGGACCATTGTGATTAGCCCTCTGTTAGCCAAATTATATGGAGTCATTTTGTAAAAGAAGATCAACATATGGCTAGAAACTCACAGAAAAGTAGCTAAAGTCTATATAGGATTGCAAGGCTAGCATTCAACTATGGACCACCTTGTTATTTTTAGGACCATTGTCGAGGAGTGCTATACTAATAAAACTAATCTTTAATGTTGCTTTGTTGACTTTAGAAAGGCATTTTACACAATGCCCATAACTAACCTTTGGGATAGATAGGAAGAGATAAAAGTCCCCTTCGAGTTGAGAGTTGTTGTGTTAAGGTTGTATGAGAATGTTATTACCAAGTTTAGGAACTCTTATGGCCAGTCAAAAGAAAATAATTTTAATGTAGGAGTCGAGCAATGTTTTCCCTATCCCCTACCTTTTTTGGAATTTACATTAACAAGCTAGAGCATTGTTTAGAAGGCGCAAGTTGTGCTAGTATGAATCTAGATGGTATAGTCATAATTCTTCTTCTCTATGTTGATGATATTGTTCTTATGGCAAGGAGCTCCTATGATCTTGACAAGCAATTAAGAATTCTCAAGGATTTCTGCTCTAGTATGGGTATGATTGTTAACAATGACAAAACAAAGGTTGTGATAATAAAATCCCAAAAGATCCCTCTTGATCATTTCATGTAAGACAACAACAACTTTGAGGAAGTGACTTCATATAAACATATTGGAATCAATATTAATAATAAGATTAACTGGAATTATAGAATTGCGAAAAGGATTAATCTAGAGATTGGAAAGCTTATTATGGACATGGAAATAGTTGTAAATCAGTAGAACTTTGGCTTTGGGATAGGAAGAAACAAGTCATCTTTGGGACTCTTGTCACTCTTGTTATCTTATATGGATATGAAGTTTGGGGCTGCAACATCTCTAGAGAATCATGTAGAAGGATAGAGAAATTCCAAAAGTGTTTTATAACATATAATCTCAAAATTAAAGGAAATATACCCTATGTTATCATTTTCATAGAAACGAGACTCTCTCCAATTGAGAGCATGGCTATGTGTAATACCCCAGTTTTGACCTCGTTTGCATTAAAAGATACATGATGTATATTTTGTAATTAATCGTGGTGTGGAGCTAAAGACAAAATCCCCACCATCGATTTGGTTGTGTATGTTTCGGCAATAGGGATCATTGCTGATGGTATATCGTGTTATCCGGCACATTATAGTTTTGGCATCATGTAAATATGCACATCAATTATAATAAACCTACAACCAGCTACGACGGTGCAACGTTAAATGAAAAGGGCATGATTCCTGAGGTTAAGGGGGGGGGGGGGTTTCCAACTCGTGGGGGTCATTGGGAGTTTTCCATGTGTCGACCACCCATTTATTCTCTTATGTCTGAGAGCAGTTATGGATGGGGAGTGGTGGGTGGCAGGACTGCCAGTCTTTGCCCCATGTACACTCCACCAGCAGGCTTGTGCTTCTCACATGGAGGGCAGGGGGAAAATCACTACTCTCTCCACCCTCCCACGATCCAACTTCCTAGGAGTTTTTGGTCTTGCTCACGCTCACACGAGTGTTTCTATTTTTCCTCCCATAGCAAGTTGTTATGTTCTTCCTGCGGTCACGCAGAGAGTCTGACCCTGTTTTACTATCGGACTATGAGAGGTATCCAGGGTTCTTCAATGTGAGATCGGCTATGTTCTTTCCCCGGCATGTGAAGAGGATCGATTTCCCTTTTCTATTTTCAGACTGTGTGTATGTGTATTACCCTCATGATTTCGTGGTCTGCGTACGTGTTTTTCCCCTGTCCAAGATTGAGAATCAGACTTCTCTCTCATTTTGGGACTGTGCAATGTTTCTGTCACTTCATCATTGAGCCGAGACTGTGGTTCTTTCCCTGATTTGACGGTTTGCTGTGGTTTTCCCTCCATTGTTCGTGGCTATGGTTTCTTTCACGTTTTGAGCTGTTGTAGGTTGACCATGAGTCATTTTGGCCAAGATAGGGCCAAGAACGGCTCAGGATTTGTTTTTCCCCTATCCCAACTGTGGACTGATTATTTTACTACGAGTGTGCAGTGGTTGCTCTTTGGAATGTTTAGAGTAGGATTAGAGGCTGGGTATGCTTGAGAAACTTGGTGTTTGGGAGCCACTCGGATAGAGTTGAACTGCTGGCTTTCTTCTCCACAACCCTTGAAGAGCATTGGAAAGGGAAGCCAGGGCCTGAGGGACTGTGAAGCAGAGAAAGGACTGATTCCTGATGTTGGGTGTGTGGATGTCTTAGAAGTCAGGTTAGATCCGGTGTAGGTGTCCTTAGCTCTCCATTGATACCACCGGCTTAGCATTTAGCCCTTCATAGCTCCTTAACGACTTGATAAAACCCAACCGTGTTGACTTGGCTGTCTTGTGTAACCTTGGCTATGTGTAAGCCTGCTTGACCCTTATACCTTGGGGAATCATGCCCAGCTCGGGGGTGGCAGTGTTGCTGAGAGATTGATGAGCACGCTGGCCTATGGTTGGGTGGAACGTTGCAACAACGTAGCTGGTTGCGGGACGAATTCTTTCTAAGATAAGTATTCTTGACTATTTCGTATCTGCATTTATATTTACTGATTAATGAATATGATGGACATGTGGCATGCTTGAATGAATGTATGTTTGCTTCTGCTATGTATATGAAGGAGTATGCATGTTAGCATGTTTTATGTTTAAGCTTTTATTTCAACATTATATGCCTGTTCATGTTCATGGGGCTATTTGCTCGTATGTCTGGTGATAGTAGCATCCTCTTCGCCGGTTTAAGGGTCGGGGATGTTATAGTGTGTAATCAGAGCTCTCGTTGCAGCAAGGACCTGAATGGGCCGTGAAGATGTAGTGACAGAGCTTATGTTGCAGCATTTGGGCCTCAGAGGGCCATGAGAAACAGTTAACAGAGGCAGGTTGCCTACTGCCAGAAGAAACCAGGAGGAAATGGGTGAATGTCAAGAAAATTCACAGAAATTTTCTAAGTGCCAGAATTGTCGGCTCATCGAAGAACTTAGTGAGAAGTTCTTTCGATGCAGCGGATCCCATAGTCTGAAGGCCACCCAACGAACTGCAATCGAAAGAAAATTGCGGAAGGAATTGCATTCGTCAGTCGTCGACCCATCAGAGGACTAACTTGGAAGGTCCTTAGACGCGGCGAAAGTGTTAGTCTAAAGCTCACCCGCAGCGGAGAGAAATTTCAAAAAAATTTGAAGTAGTGGAATCATCGGCGATCAGCGATGATTAGTTGATCGCATCGCCAATGCCTAGATGATCAAGTTGCCAACGCGGTGAAAAGTTTGGCGACTACATCGGAAGAGATTAGCTGATTGTGCACCGTTGTTGCGGATGGCTAGAGGACTATCCTTCTGATGGATAGAGTCCCTGACCACCGATGCCACAGAGGAAAGTCGTTCCGACAGCCAACGCAGTGGAAAATTTCTGAAAATTTTCTAAGGAACGGGATCATCGGCGATCGGAAAAGAATAGTGGTTTGGATAGCCAATGAATAGTTGTTGACATCGCCAATGAATAGTGGAAGGAAGAGCAGATGCAAGAAGAAAATTTTCTAAGGCATGAGATCATCGACCATCGGAAGTTATTAGTGGATTAGGCCGCCAATCAGAAAAGGTTCAACAATGATAAACCGTCGTTGCGGCTGTTGAGTAAACTATCCCGCCGATGCATTAGTCCTTCCACTCGTCGATGCTGATGTGTTTATTAAATAGTGGTTCCAAGTTTCGATACATAACTACGGTGGCGTTTAGTGTTCGGGAGTGCCGACACTGTGAAAGTATTGAGGGTTAAATCGTCGATACCAACCCATCCGATGAAATAACGGATCTGATCGCCAATCGGGAATGATTAGTGGATCAGACGCTGATCGGAAGAGTTAAGGCTTGTGGAGCCGCCGTTGTGGACGTCTATGGGACTAAATGTTCGATGCCACAGCAGGATGTCTCTCCGACCACCGACAAAGTGGTGAACCGTGAAAACCCTAGAAGGTTTGTTAGCTGCCGTCGCAGAAGCCTTGACAACTAGCCAACCGATGCACAAAGCACCCGACCGTCGATGCAGTGGTTAGTCAATTTTCTCGCCGATGCAGATCAGAAGTTTAGTCAATTTTCCCGTCGAAACGCCAGAGAGTTAGTGGGGAAGAGACCCGATTAGAAGAAAATTTTGAAGATTTTGTTTGAGTATAAGGTCATTGAAAAATTATTAAGGATCAGGCTGCTGATCAGAAGGAATCGAAGGTTTGTAAATCTGTCGTTGCGGCAGTCTAAGACACTATCCATCCCGATGGATAGTAGGTCCGATAGTCGATAGATTTCCACGGAACCCGTAGTGAGATCACTTTCCGTCGTTGCGGCTGCCCAAGGGACTGCGCACCCGATGAATAACGCGTCCGACCGCTGATACCGCAAAAAACCTTAGCTGATGAAACCGTCGATGGATAGACCTTGGCATCGCCACTATACTTTGGAGGGTTAGATCATTACGGACTCGACACGCCGGAGAGAAATAAACGAACAGACCTCTGATGAGCTAGGTGTTTTGACCACTGAAGTGTCAGAAAGATAGCTAGGAGGAGGTCCGATTGGGCCAAAGGAGATTTGGGTTTTTCGAGGGAACTTCTCAGTGATTTTTCAAGCAGTTTTCAACTGTCTTTCAGTAGGTTTTCAGCAAACTTCCAATGGATTACAAGGCTGGAAAGGAAGAAAATTATAGGTGGTTGAAGTTAGCATTTCAGACCAAAATACAGTGATGTGTTTTTCCATCATTCTAGAAATGGTGTGGTTTTCACACCCGAGGTCAGAATGAAGCCTGTGGACAGGTGTTGGAAAGCTTATCCAGCAGGGAACAAGGGAGAGTCACCAGAATGTGAATGCGGAGCAGCAAAGTGCTAGTAATTGCTGAAAGAGAAATTTGTTGTTGTCAATATGGACAAATCCAAGAATTGCATGCCTAGAGGTAGCAAGACCATGAATTCAAACCAGCTGTTGTGTGGAAGAGGAGTTCCATGCAAGGATGAGGGACTTGAAAAGGGAAATTTACTTAAACCCTGTCTTGCTAATTATGAATACAAGTTTTATACATGAAACGTATGAGGATATGCCTTGCATGCATAGGATACTACATGATTGGTAAGAATAGTGAGAATTATACATTTATGATGAGCCACTAATGATAATTATTGCATTGGTGTTGGCATTAGTAGAAAAACCAACGACAACATGGACATGGATGAATATGTTGTTGATGCTGACGAATGTGACTAGCAACCCTCTGGAGAAAGGTATAAGGCAACAAGTCCAGAATCAAAAGTTGGTGAGCAAATTCTACGATCTCCTGCAAAGGACCAACCAAACTGGTAATGTCAAGGGTGTAAGTAGGATCCATGAAGGTAAGGGTTTAATTATGACAATTGCCTGGAGTGGTAAAGGTAAGAGATATCATACCATGTGGATATGTGAATGTTATACTACATTCATATAGAAATGTGTCATGCCTGTATATGTTGATTGAGCTTAGTAGCCAAGTAAAGTAAGTACTGATGGTCTTGATTATAGTAATGCATCCTATATGAAGTAGTCCTAGTTAGGCCATGCATGGTATGTTTGAATGCGTAGTAATCCTGAATCGATGCAAGGTAGCATTGAGTGAATATGCATTAAAAGATTTTATAAATCTTGTAGTTACGCATTGAATAGATGCATATGAAGGGTGTGAGTAACTGATTACATAAGTATGGGTGCAAATGTTGTGATGCATTGAGATGGTGCATGTGATGTTATGAATAACTAATGGTTGAAATAATGAATTGATGACAATTCTAGAACCATTTCAAGAGCTGTTATGAATGCAGGATAGTAAGTGCATGAAGAGGGTAGTCAGGATCAATTGGCTACCGGAAATGCTCTATGGAAGGGCAAGGTAGTACAAATGATACGCTTGTGAAGTAAGAAATATCTAAACCTTTCATTTAAATTACATAAATGAGGGGATTGTACCTTGTAATTTAAAGTATGATAATGATTGCGTGAAGTAACCGAGTTTTGGTAGTATTGATGTGATTAACAGCTGGAAGTATTTGAATTTTATAAATTCTGAAAATGCTTCAATGATGGTTGCAGCAATGAAAAGGTTATATGCATACAGACTTACCAAGTGTTTGGCTAATTGAAGTTCAGGTTTCAGGTAGATTGTTTGGAGCATGGCAATAAGAGTAAGACCATGACAAATGCCGGAATCTACCATGTGAAAGAGCCAAACCTTATGAGAAGAGTCTCATGGCTATGAAAATAGTTTGTATGCATAATGGGTTGTTAAATTTGAATTTGTGAATTTCGAATTTAAGAAATTTTTGACAACTACTAATCATTATTGGCTTGCATGAGATTGTGTCAGGAGGATGCATTGTAAGTGGGTATTCATGTTATGCTAGTAAACATGAAATTATAATGGGCATAGTGGTGCTACTTACAAGAGACCCACAATTGAGGATCACCTCATTGCCAAGCAAATCAATTTCTGTAGTAGACAGAGTTGTAAATTCCTATTGAATTGAATTACTAATGTCATTATTTGGTTATGGAACAATCAAATTTGGATTGTATTATCAAATAATGATTGACAATTTGGCTACTTGATGAATGTGCCAAGGTTACACATTGCAGGAAGATCATGTGTGATGGCCTGCAGGAGCCAAACTTCATGGGGAGGTTTCCCTTATCTGGGAAATGGGTTTCGGGTGAAACTCCATTGGACATTTCGGAAATGTCTCATTTGCACTGCATGTTTGGTAAGCAACATGAGTGAGATGGTATAAATTATGTCAGTAAGGGATACGAAATGAAAAGAGGAGTTGGGATGGAAAACCGAGGGATTGTCAACTCAGAGAAGGGAGCCCCCATTCCTCCTTAACGAAGGAATACTGCTTTGGCAAATGGATAAGTGTTATGTGACCCTAGCTAAGAATATGCATGTCAAATTATTAAAATTCCATATGCAGAACATGTTTTGATTTTATTTCCATTATGACCGATTGCTTGAGAATGAATAGAGCCTACATGGTACACACCAGAAAAGGGTTTTCAATATTGATTACACCCTAGGGAGTGGACGCACTCCTGGTGTCTCAATACTTGATAGTGAATGATGTGAAATATGATTTCAGTTTTAGAGCAATAACGTTGATGAGTTGCTTATATTGCTTGTGTTGTCAGGCTAAACAGATGTAGTCTGGTGTTGTACACTAAATGGACAATGGCTTGGGCTCATCCTACCTTCTACTAAGGAGCACAGAGAAGGAAGTGGTTTCTTGTGCTGTATGGGGTAGTGGAATTAGAGCTCACTACTGGAAATGAAACCTGGAAATGGTCGTTTATTGTTGATATAAGTGCATGTGTTATTGTTGATGGCCTGATAA
>LPNX010027794.1:157298-208674 GCA_001517045.1 Pseudotsuga menziesii
TGGGAATAAACTAAACATGTGAATCTATTCAATGTTTGAATATAGCTATCACTGGAAGCGAGGACTACGAAAGCATCCAAGGGGTGCATGTGGACTTGTGACTGTCCTGAAGAGCTCAGAATGAGCAGTAATGAAAAAGGTGCTAGTGAGACTGTGAGGGCCCTAGCAGTCGAGACAAACCATGTGGGGAGGCTCCATGGTTGAGAGGTCTGAAATAGACCGGAGACACTAAGTGTTATGACCAAGAGGGATTGGTCCAGAATTCACGGTGAAGTGAAAGAGGATGAGAGCATGAAAAGCCACAACGGTGGTGTGGGTTCCAAAATGGAACAAGACAAAGAGGGGAAAAACTCTTGCTGCTCTCTCTCTTTCCTTTTTTATTATATATATATATATATATGCATTGTGAAAACAAAATATTGTTGAATGCATGTATGACTGAAAATAGAATGTGTGTATTTACTTAAAGTAAATTGTGAATGCTGGAATAGTTAATTCCGTGCCCAAGAATGGACATGAATGAGCTCATGTGCCTGTTGCGAAGGCATGAAAAATATGAAAGTCTCCTTGATGAGACTTGGACTGTCATGCCAATTAGGCAATTAACTGACTGGTTTTAATGCCTATATTATGCTTGGTCTAACAGAATTTCAATGATGCATTTCACAGGTGAAAAAGGTGAAATCCAGTGGTGCACATTGATCATGGCAGCGGACCAAAAGCTGGTGGACTTGGCTGGAAGTCTCCTTCAAACGATTGCCAGGACCCAAGAGAATCTTGGAGAGATGCTCAAGATACAGAAAAGGCAAAATGAGATGAACCACCAGATTTTGCACGACTCTATTGTTTGCAAAAGAAGGTAAAAGGCCTTATGGGAGCAATCCGTAAAGGCAAGGAAAGTGGATCAATGATGGGACATTCCTCCAAGTGATCCGTTAAGAAATGGTCCAAGCATGAAGACTCAAAGGAAATTGAGCAAGTAAAGATGAAACAGCCAGTGAAATGTTGGAAATGCAGAGGACATCATTTACACCAGGACTTCCCAACGAAGGAACATAAAGAGGGAAGTAGCCACAAAGTTCCTAGACTTGGGGATGGGCCGAAAGCTGAGAACTAGCAGGAGAATCTCGTGGAAGCCGAGGGGATTGGTCCTGAAAGTTCAAAATAAATAATTGAACATGGGACAAATCTGCGAAATTTTGAAATTTTGAATGTGCAAATGGTATATGCATTCCTATGTATTGGAACACGAAGGACGGTGTTGTTCCAAGGGGGAGGGAATTGTAATACCCCGGTTTTGACCCCGTTTGCATTAAAATATACATGATGTATATTTTGTAATTAATCGTGGCGTGGAGCTAAAGGCAAAATCCCCACCATCGATTTGGTTGTGTATGTTTTGGCAATAGGGATCGTTGCCAATGGTATATCGTGCTATCCGACACATTATAGTTTTGGCATCATGTAAATATGCACATCAATTAAAATAAACCTACAGCCAGCTACGACGGTGCAACGTTAAATGAAAAGGGCATGATTCCTAAGGTTAAGGGGGGGGGGGGGTTATACAACCTGTGGGGGTCATCGGGAGTTTTCCATGTGTTGACCACCCATTTATTCTCTGCTGTCTGGGAGTAGTTATGGCTGGGGAGTGGTGGGTGGCAAGACTGCCAGTCTTTGCCCCACGTACACTCCACTAGCGGGCTCGCGCTTCTCACATGGAGGGCAGGGGGACGGTCACCACTCTCTCCACCCTCCCACGATCCCACTTCCTAGGAGGTTTTGGTCTTGCTCACGCTCACGTGAGTGTTTCGATTTTTCCTCCCACAACGAGTTGTTCTGTTCTTCCTCCGGTCACGCAGAGAGTCTAACCTTGTTTTACTATTGGACTGTGAGATCGGCTATGTTCTTTCCCCGGCCTGTGAAGAGGATCGATTTCCCTTTTGTATTTTCAGACTGTGTGTATGTATATTACCCTCACGATTTTATGGTCTGTTTACCTGTTTTTCCCCTGTCCAAGATTGAGAATTGGACTTCTCTCCCGTTTTGGGACTGTGCAATGTTTCTGTCACTTCATCATTAAGCCAGGACTGTGGTTCTTTCCTTTATTTGGCGGTTTGCTATGGTTTTCCCTCCATTGCTAGTGGTTGTGGTTTCTTTAACGTTTTGAGCTGTTGTAGGTTGACCGTGAGTCGTTTTTGGCCACGATAGGGCCAAGAATGACTCAGGATTTGTTTTTCCCCTATCCCAGTTGTGGACTAATTATTTTACTATGGGTGTGCAGTAGTTGGTATTCGGACTGTTTAGAGTAGGATTAGAGACTGGGTATGCTTAAGAAACCTGGTGTTTGGGAGCCACTCAGACAGAGTTGAACTGCTGGCTTTCTTCTCCACAACCCTTGAAGAGCATTGGAAAGGGAAGTTAGGGCCTGAGGAATTGTGAAGTAGAGAAAGGATTGATTCGTGATGCTGGGTGTGTGGATGTCTTAGAAGTCAGGTTATCTCCGGTGTAGGCGTCCTTAGCTCTCCATTGAGACCACCGGCTTAGCATTTAGCCCTTCCTAGCTCATTGACGGCCTAATAAAACCCAACCATGTTGACTTGGCTGTCTTGTGTAACCTTAGCTATGTGTAAGCTTGCTTGACCCTTATACCTTGGGGAATCATGCCCAGCTCGGGGGTGGCAGTGTTGCTGAGAGATTGATGAGCACACTGGCCTATGGTTGGGTGGAACGTTGCAGCGACGTAGCTGGTTGCGGGACGAATTCTTTCTAAGATAAGTATTCTTGACTATTTCGTATTTGCATTTATATTTACTGATTAGTGAATATGATGAACATGTGGCATGCTTGAATGAATGTATGTTTGCTTCCGCTATGTATATGAAGGAGTATGCATCTTAGTATATTTTATGTTTAAGCTTTTATTTCAGCATTATATGCCTGTTCATGTTCATGGGGCTATTTGCCTGTATGTCTGGTGATAGTAGCGTCCTCTTCGCTGGTTTAAGGGTTGGGGACATTACACTATGACTTGGTACTTAATGCACAAGAACAAGATAAACAACATGGGAGACAAGAGGCTTCCTTAGATTGCTTCATATTAGTCAAAGCCACTTGCAATTTAAGGGAGGTTGACATAAAGATGCCAAGTCTTGGCTAAATCATTGGGGAGACGAGTAAGATGTCACTTTACAAAATAATGGTAATATTAAATGTATTATTACATCTAAATTTAAGGAGAACATGTGGCGTGATAAAGAATTAGAGGATAAAAGAAAATTAAGATAATAGAAGGAGGTGATCAACCCTAGAATCTAGATGATAAAAAATATCTCTTTGTTTTAACCAGTGTAAAGAAGAAATCAGCATTGCCAAAGTAAGAACAAACAACTTCATTGTGAAACAAGGCACTAGACAATCCCTAAAATGCCATGGGATGAAAGAATTTGTCATCTTTGTGACACAAAGAAGGTTGATGATGAAAATCACCACACCAGAGGGTAATTTCAAAATATTTGCTACAATATTGACATTCCTAACCTATTTAACTCATCACAACTATAGTGATTTAGAAATGATTCTTTTAAAGCTTCTAGGGAATATAAATAAATTCTGTAAATCTAAATGACTCTTTACTTCTTTTTTTAAGATTCAATAAACCAAAATTAATCATATTGATAACTATCATTATCATAAATGATAATTATAAAAATTTATTTACAAAACACATCTCTATTAAAATACTTTAAGTTCAAACAAATAAATCCTTTATATAGTTTTATAGTTTTAAAAATATGTTAAAATTAATTTTAAAGAATAAATATAACTAATATCTAAACTATAAACTTTTAATATTTGCATAAAAAGCCTATATTAGTTTTTTTAAAAGAGAAGATCTTCACATGCAAAGTTTACCCTTTCTTTTCATATGGAGCCTCGCTCCTTTATAAGAAAGGTACACCATTTTTCAAGAAGAATAAAGGACACTAATATATTTTTATCAATAAATTCTTAGTAGATCTAAGAAATTCACATTTTTAAGAGATTTGTATTAATAATAAATATAATATGGTTTTATAAGAAATTAAAAAATTTGTATTAATAAAAAATATAATATAGGTTTATAAGAAATAATATTAATGATAAAAAGAATTGATTTATATTTTATATTAATTAGTTTCTTTCGATAATAAATTAAAAAATGGTTTATACAATAATGTAGATTTTTAAATTATTTTTTAAAATAAGGTAATGAGATTATTAATTAATAATAATACTTTCTTTTAAATAATAGATTTAAAAGGTGTAGAATAGATTTAACATACTTTTTGTATAAGGTTATTTATAAGTCATTTTTTAGGAACTCTATAGGTACTAGCTTAAAAAAAACTATATAATAAAATTTAAAGAGTACAATATTTTAAATAATAACCACATAATAAAATTTTAGAAGTAATAACATTAGATCCCACTTAGCTTAGGATACATTGTTAAGGCATTCCTCACTTAAGACCACTAATTCTAACTTAAAATAAAAAATAGTAATATTATAAAATTTTATTTTAGTAAAATACACAGATTGTTTATTATTTAAAAGAAATAACTAATAATAATTTATTATTGACTAACTTATACTTATAATTAATATAAATTATCCTCATGATATGATTACTCGATTTGTTTACATGTTATTTTTTTCTCCTTATTTGTAATTTTTTAAAATAATGAAAAAAAAATTATTAATAATGATCAATAATAATAAAAAATTATTTAAAAAGAACAAAAAAAATTCCAAATTCAACTAATTACACTCATGTAATTAATAACTAAAAATTTACACAAAACAAAAATAAAAAATCATGTTATGCATCCCATATATAGTAATCTGAAGTTTGCAATTTTTTCTTATAAGTAATAAGAATATTAAAATGACGAAGAGACAAAATAATTTTTTTTATATTAAAATGACGAAGAGACAAATAACTTTTTTTATTATAAATAATATATTATTAAAAATCAATAAATCAATAAGAGTAAAAGCTATATTTTTGAAAAAACAAAGAAAAACTTTATGAAAAGTCATTAATAACAAATAGCATCCATTTTATCGTATATATTAATTTGCAATTTTTTTCTTATGGATAATAAGAATATTAAAAAGATGAAAAGACAAAAAATTTCATACAAAGGTTATACGTTTTTTTTTTTTAAATAATGATTTTATCAAAAAAATCAATAATAGTAAAAATTAGATTTAAAAAGAAAATCATCTTCAACTAACTTTTATTACAACAATAAATAATGATTAAAAATCTACATCATACATTCTATAAAGTGATGAGAAGAAAAAGTTGTTAATAACAAAACCTTCAATTTTATTATTGTGTAGAAGAGGCACATTCTAAGACCATCAATTTTATTATTCTGGGGAAGAAGCTTGTAAGTGCTTTGGTGCTCATCCTAGAGGTATCCTTTATAATAATAAAAAATAACATGTAAGGTCAAAATAAATTTAAAATATTTAGACTTGCATATATGTAAATCTACACAAATTAGATAAATCATAAACATTGCATAACACACTTCCTCAACATTTCGACTTTAAGAAAAAGGGATTTTTGTGCGAAAGAGGGGCATTCTACAACTTAGTAGAGGGGAGATGTGTAACTTCTTCCATACTCATCCCACATGTGTCCTTTATAAAAATAAAATATTATAAAAAAAATAAGATATAGGCTCAGATTAAATATAAAATATTTAGAATTGCATATATGTAAATCTACACAAATTAGATAAATCATAAACATTGCATTACACACTTCCTCAACATTTCCACTTTAAAAAGGGATTTGCACCTCTAGAGATTTGATCCCTATCAACTCTTGGTAGATCCCCTTTTAAGATGGATCTATGTTGGTATATTTACATCGTAGGATTTTTCTCAATGAGAAACTATTTTCTTTCTCTTAAGCACACGAGCTCCTATGATAAGCTCTTTGGTGGCCATCGAAGAAATCTCGTTATCGCCTTTGAAAAATAGTGTCTTCTTCACTCATTGTTGTGGCCATTTTCACAAATGACTAGACTCAAACCGAGATGATGCCACTACAAATTGTTGTATCCATTTTCACAGAAAACTGGATTCGAACCGAGACGATGCCACAACAAATAGAAGGAACATTAAAAAGTACAAAAGGGGTCGTCTGTTGACCCTCCACATTAGTAATGATGGTGAAATTCCCTCCTTCTATGATTGTCACGGCCAAATTTGTGGTCTTGGGATTGATTCCAACAACCTTCTTCCAGACGACCGCCGGAGGTCTCACAGCCCACCTTTTGTATTGTTGTGGATGCTTGCTCTGTAGGGTACTGAATCTGCCATTGAAGATGTGATATATTCCCAAACAAGGTGTTGTTTCAATTCCCACTAGTGGCTTTCTTGGAAGAGTTGGTGTGAGTATGAGGTATGTCAGCTGCAAACAAATCAACATGAGCCATAATTGATCCGGGTGCCCACGTGCACGTTGGAGGAAAACAGTTCGATTGAATGAATCGAGCACACGGTTATGGCGGAAGCATATTAAAATAAGTGAAGCAAGAAATACACTACACATATAGAAAGTATACACACAAACAAAATGCAAGAATTCGAACCAATCTTTGTTATTCTATTAATGCTATATTACTTGCTTCTATATTACAATAGTGTACATGCTTATATAAAGTATTGAGACGCTTGGGTGTCTACTCGTTATGTTCAGTCACAGAGAAGTTAGAATGGTTTGGAATTTCAACCATTACAGACGACTAGAAGACAGAGAGACAATTTGTCGTAGTCGTGTTAAGATGCTGGAGTTGACGATAAGACAGAGAGACAATTTGTCGTAGTCGTGTTAAGACCCAAGCATGAAGGACTGTTGAACTGAAAATGTTTTCTTCGATATTCTTAAGGATACTGTATGGACCATATCGCAAAGGCTTCAAATTTCTATATGGATCAGTGAAGCGCTCCTTCTTTAGATGTATCCAGACATGATCCCCAATTTAGAAAGAACGACGAGTACGATGCTTATCGTGTCGGGCCTTAGCTTTCACATTAGCTCACTGCAACATTTCCTGTGCTTGCTTCTGTATGTTGTATATTTATTCTCGAAACTTAATGCTTTTTCAACTTCTTGTTGGTCAGAGTCAGTGTCGTTCGACTATGTCAATGAGCGGATCAAGTCAATGGGAGCTGAGGGTTGAAATCCATAATAGATATCGAATGGACTCTTTCCCATAGATCTATGTTGAGCACAGTTGTAACTATGCTGTATGTATGGGAGACTTTCATCCCATGTCCGATGATACTTGTGGTTGTACATGCGAAGCAATTGTACTACCAAGCGATTCACAACTTCTGTTTGTCTGTCTGTCTTAGGATGGAAAGTTGTCGACAAAGAGAGTCTCATGTCGAGTTGTTTCCAGAGAGTGTTCCAAAATATGTTGTCAAATATGGAATCTCTGTCAGAAATGATGGTCATTGAAAGGTCATAGTGTATCCAAACATGTTCGAAGAAGACCTAAGCAGTCTGTTGTGTTGTCGTAGTATTCTTGCATGGAATAATGATAGTAATCTTAGAAAATATGTTGAATGATACTAATATCGAGTCATGTTGATGTTTAGTAGTAGGATATCCTGTCAGGTAGTCCATAGAAATAGATTCCCATGGTCGACTAGGAATTGACAAAGGCATGTAAAGTCCTTTTTGTCGATTCAGCGGTTTAGCAATGGCACAAACTGCAGACGATCGAATGTAGTTGTTGATGTCAGATTTAAGTGAAGGGCAATAAAAATACTTTTGGAGGATAACAAGACTCTTTGCTCCTCCAAAATGTCCTTCAGTCTTGTTGTAGTGCATGTCCCAAATGAGTTGTTATCGATGCTCACCAATCGGTACATAAAGCTATCCAAGATTGTATAGCAAGGTGTCTTTCAGGAAGTAGTCAGTAGTAGACAACGTGTCGGTCTGAAGCCATCGATAAATTGTGGATAAGTCATAGTCTACCGAATACGATTGCGGACAAGTAGTGGTGTCATAACCATTCATACTCATCAATGTATAAAGTAGAGTAATAGATGGTCGACTAAGACAATCGATTGCGACATTGGATTTACCTTTTTGATACTTAATTACCAACTGAAATTGTTGTAGGTAATTAATCCACTTGAGTTGTCGAGTTGTTTTTAATTTCAATTGGGATGGGGTGAACTGTAAGGGCTTGCAGTCAATAAGGATGATAGTTTCCTTCCCAAGGATGTAATTTCTCCATTACTTAAGGGCTTGCACGATGACACATGGTTCTATGTCGAAGACCTTCTAACAGTGTCGTTGAAAGTTTTGGAATGAAAAGCGACTGGTTGACCAAACTGAGTGATCACTGCTCCGAAAGCATAGTTCGATGCGTTTGTCTCAATCTCAAAAGACTGATGCAAATCAGGTAACACAAGTACTGGTGTTGTACAAAGCTTGTTTTTGAGTTGCTCAAAAGCTTGTTGTTATCTTGATGTCCAATTGAAGACAACTTTCCCATTTTGCTTAGTCAACTAATTCAGGGGCCAGGCAATGTGACTGAAGCTAAGTATGAACCTTCGATAAAAATTTGCTAAACTAAGAAACTTCTTAGTTCATGAATGTTTTGAGGAATGGGCCAATCTTTGAGGATCTATACTTTTTCTGGGTCAATGTGAATTCCTACAGAGTTAATTAGATACCCCAAATATTTGACGTTGTTCATTAAAAATGAGCATTTGTCCATGTTCAGTTATAGTCGATGTTGTTGGAGAGTGTCGAAGACTTGTCAAAGTTGTCTTACATGGTCTTCCCATGATTGACTGAAAATCAAGATATTGTCAAGATAGACAATGACACACTTGTCGATGAAAGGTTGTAGAATGTCATCCATATATCGCATGAAGGTCGTGGGTGCATTGGTTAAGCCGAAAGGCATGACTAACCATTCAAACAATCCTTCCTTGGTTATGAAAGCAGTTTTCCATACATAAGTGGACTCGATCGTAATCTGATGATATCCCGACTTGAGGTCGACCTTAGTAAATAATTTAGCACCTTTCAAAAAGTCGATGAGTTCATCTATCCTTGGAAGAGGGTATATATTCTTTATCGAAATTTTGTTGAGAGCCCAATAGTTGATGCACATGCGCCAAGTCCCGTCTTTTTTCAGAATGAGGACGACTAGACTTCCACAAGGAGATGAGTTGGGTCAGATGTGACCTTTGTTAATCAAATCCTAAATTTGTTTGTGAATCTCTTCATTCTTGGAAACAGATCTTCTGTAAATAGATGTGTTAGGTAATGAAGATCGAGGAACAAGTTTAATGGAGTGTTTTATCTAGCAATGTAGAGGTACTCCATTTGGTTCTTGAAATACGTTTCAATATTCCTAAGAATATGGTCAATCTGTTGTTATTGTCGGGAGCTACACTGGTTGGTGAGTCGACTGGTTGATGCAGTATTCCTAGAATGTTGAGGCTTTATCATGATCAATGCGAATTTATGAACATGGTTGATAAGCTTATGATAGCCTTTTACCCTCTAAAGGCCATCATAGAGGATCACCTATCAAGTGTGTATAAACAATACACTAACTCCTAGTTTTGTGTTTTCCCAAACAATCTTAAAACTAGTAATACTTTACCTCTCTGCCCTGATATTTATATATAAAATATGCACTGAGTTAAAGTTAGTTAACTCTAACTATTTCTAGCCCTCCCCTACACCTATAGTAGTCTTGCTATTATATATATAATGCACATGACCAAGACTTTGTCCATATCTCCATTGCAATCCATACTTGTGCGCTCGACACCAAATCTTCAGCACTCAAACAAACATAAGGATTTAGAGCTAAATCATTAACGTTCTGAAATTTATCCATGCCTTATTCTTAGCATGTGACCTCGACATTCATCATATTCCCCATCGCAACACACCCATAATTCTGACTGTGATGTGCCTCTAAGACTGTCGATCCAAATGGTATTCAATATCTACCTTTGACTGTTAAATCAACCACTTAACACCGTAGATCTACCTCTATGATGCACAATAACCATTGATTGACTGTGGAAATATCCTCTAATTCTCTCTGTGCATTCAAACAAGGGTTTGTCTATGATTCTTGACCCTTAAGCTCTATCGCACTCAAACAGAAAATGAATTCGTACCTTCAATATTGACTACGTTGTGCAATAGCCACTTTCCACGTCGTCAAACCACCTTACTATTGTGGTTTCCATCAGACCGTCAATGGATTGATGACCTCCCAACAACCTTATGTGCGATATGTGCACTTAACCAACGATCGATTCACCTCGTGATTTCCTCCATCGAGCTCATAAACTTGTTAACCCAACTTTCTATGTCGTTAATTTTCCTTCAATCACATAGGCACCAGTTATCTACTGGGCATAAATCTTCATTCACACTCTGCACACAAGAAAAATCAATTCCACCTGCAACTCCAAATAATACTTTCCTTGACCTCTGCACAATATTAAAAGTAGTTTCTCTTGCAAATATCTATGTGAAATAATGAATGCTACCATGCAATTTCACAATCACACCAATAGACAAAGATATACAAAAACATATGAAAGGTTTATTCAATTATCAAAAGCACAGAAATACAGAGTGTCTTGCCGGTTACATAATATGGGCATGCAACCATGGCCTTTTTCTCCTACTCTCCTCTTGATCTCCCTTTTCTATGCCCGTAGGATTGCAATTTATACAAAGAAGCTTAGCTTCCAGTGCATCAAAATAATTGCTACAATCTAGAGCTAATTCTATTTACAGAAATCTTCGACCCTATCTTGAAGATGGCTCACGATATAAAAATTTAAAGCTCCGTCAAGACTCTACCAGCAATCATGGAGTTGGTTGCATGTTTCATCACTAACCTAATGACTTGACAGCTTCTAGAAAAACGGTAAACTATAGAACTTTACACTAAACTTATATTGAAATTTCTTATTGGGCTAGGTCCAAGACTTGAAAGTCTGAACCACATATGATTTGTCACGGACTGTAAGATGCCCCTGCATCAGACTCCCAAGGTGTAAAAGAAACCATGACCTCCTGGTCATGTGCCTTTAGTATTCAAGCCTCCAAGTGACCATACTTTATTTTGTAATTGTTGCTGCTCACTGGTTCCGCAGTGATCTTCATAACCTTCCACAGTCATCCAAAAGATTGTTTGTACATCGTTGTTGTAGTTCCTCTTACATCTCTGCATAAGCTTCCATAGCTCATGCATCTCTTCATTCAACCTGTCTCTTTGCTGAAACATTTATGTATCGATGTCCTTCTCCATTGCAACATTCACTTTCCCAGAAGTATAGAAAACTTCCAAAGGTTTCTTTCTCTGCTACATAACAAATTCATTGTCACTTCCCTCATCATTTTCAGCCCTATCATGAGCTGCCAATTTGTCTCTTAAGACAATTTCCACCTCTATCTTTTCCTTTAACCAATGAAAGGAAATTGTATTGCCATCAGGAAAATATGCTTCCTCGTTCACTATCCCAGCTATCCACTTGCATAATACATGCAGTAAAATCAACAAATAGATATTTAAAACATAGAAACTCCACATGTCCATGATTCCACCTTCATTTTCATCCTTTTCAAACTGTTAGACAATATTCAACAGCTGTCCCTTTCCTCCATTTGTACAACCCGCAGTTAAACACATATCATTAGTATTAAAAACATAAGGCTCTCTAGTCTCAGCTGATGCCTTCGCCTCCAACATTTCATGTTGAAAAATTTCTACACAACAATCTTTGAAATCCTCAATGGACTTCTCATCAACATCCTCATTTCCCCCTGTATACTGATATGAAATCCTTACCATGTTTAAGAGTTTATCAACAAACTATGTATCAACATCCTCTTTCTCTTTATCAAGGTACACACCTTGCTCAGATTCACACATGATGTGAATTGTTTCCTCATGCTCAGCTACTCTGATATTATCCTCTTCCTTTATCCAAACACTAATCTTGTGTTTGAGATTCCTAACATATAACCTCATTATAGGCCATTTCACTTTCCTCTTCAGTTTACAACCACAACATTGGTCCTCTGCATTTTCTTCTCACAACAACTCTGCCACTATACTAAGCCTCTTCTTCAGCTCAGTAGCCTCTCTGTCAAATTTGCTTTGACTCATCCTCTTGACACCATTTTCTTTGGCATCTTCCCTTGTGGCTTCCTCTTGAACCCCTTATATGACTTCAATAGACACTTTCCATACCTCCTTTATGATTTTACCCACACTCATGGTGAACTGCAAACAAGCCTACCCTCTCAATAGCTCATCAAGGTTCCTCCTACGTAACCTATTGGCATTCTTGGTTCTCACACATAACCCTTGAGCACTTCCTATGATTTCTATAGGCTTGACATTTGCATTCACTTCCCACAACACTCTGTTGTGAGGGTTCCCTTACCACAATCTCCCTTCTCTCAATTCCCTTGTTTAGAAATCAACATTCTGAACTACTCTCTTCAAAGAGTTCTTCCATCAACCTGCAAGTTAGTATTACAAACCTCATCTCAATTTCATGCAAAGCTTTGACCCACTATGATACCAAAAATGATAGCCTTTTTCCCTCTAAAGGCCATCATAGAGGATCACCTATCAATTGTGTATAAACAATACACTATCTCCCAGTTTCATGCTTTCCCAAACAATGGTAAAAATAGTAATGCTTTACCTCTCTGCCCTGATATTTATATATAAAATATGCACAGAGTTAAATTTAATTAACTCTAACTATTCTTGGCCCTCCCCTACACCTATAGCAGTCTTGTTATTATATATATAACGCACATGACCAAGACTTTGGCCATATCTCCATTGCAATCCATACTTGTGCGCTCGACACCAAATCTTTAACACTCAAACAAACATAACGCTTTAGTGCTAAATCATTAATGTTCTGGCATTTATCCATGCCTTATTCTTGGCATGTGACCTCGGCGTTCATCATAGCCCCCATCACAACACACCCACAATTCTGACTGTGATGTGCCTCTAAGACTATCGATCCAAATGGTATTCAATGTCTACCTTTGACTGTTAAATCAACCACTTAAAACCATAGATCTACCTCTATGATGCATAGTAACCATTGATTGACTGTGCAAATATCCTCTAATTCTCTCTGTGCATTCAAATAAGGGTTTGTCTGCGATTCTTGACCCTTAAGCTCTATCGCACTCAAACAGAAAATGAATTCGTACCTTCAATCTTGACCGCGTTGTGCAATAGCCACTTGCCACGTCATCAAACCACCTTACTATTGTGGTTTCCATCAGACCGTCGATGGCTTGATGACCTCCCAACAACCTTATGTGTGATCTGTGCACTCAACCGACGATCGATTCACCTCGGGATTTCCTCCAGCGAGCTCATAAACTCATTAACCCAGCTTTCTTATATGTCGTTAATTTTCCTTCAATCACACAACCACCAGTTATATACTTGGCCTAAATCTTCATTCACACTCTGCACACAACAAAACTCAATTCCACCTACAACTCCAAATAATCCTTTCCTTGACCTCTGCGCAATATGCAAATTAGTTTCTCTTGCAAATCTCTGTGTGAAATAATGAATGCTACCATGCAATTTCACAATTTCACAATCATACCAATAGACAGATATATACAAAAACATATGAAAGGTTTATTCAATTATCAAAAGCACAGAAATACAGAGTGTCTGGTCGGTTACATAATATGGGCACGCAACCCTGGCCCTTTTCTCCTACTCTCCTCTCAATCTCCTTTTCTACACCCATAGGCTTACAATTTATACAAAGAAGCTTAGCTTCCAGCGCATCAAACTAATTGCTACAATCTAGAACTAATCCTATTTACAAAAAAATTCAACCCTATCTTGAAAGATGACTCACGATATAAACATTTAAAGCTCCATCAAGACTCTACCAGCAATCATGGAGTTAGTTACATGCTTCATCACTAACCTAATGACTTGACAACTTCTAGAGAAACTGTAAACTATAGAACTTTACAATAAACTTATATATAAATTTCTTATTGGGCTAGGTACAAGACTCGAAAGTCTGAACCACATATGATTTGTCACGGACTGTAAGATGCCCCTGTACAAGACTCAAAAGTCTGAACTGTTGATGTAATTGTAACTTCGGAATGTATTCACTTGTATTTCTTATATATTGTAACTCGATGTTTATTCTGGGATGTACTTGTGTCATGTCATGCCCTGATGTTCCTATCGAGAGGATCTATAATGTAAACAAGTCATGTCAAGTCATTGTGGGTAACCCTCCTATTGTCTAAGGGTTAAAGTCCCTGCAGTTCCGGGGCATTAGGGTTATTAGACTCTCCTAGAGAGGTCGGCCCTAGTAGGGTTTTAGTCATGTCGGGATTAGTATAAATAGAGAGTTGGACTCTCTTTTTAGGACACATCTCACACACACTCAAGTGTAGCGCATAATTGAGGAAGGACAAGACACTGGGGCTAGATAGAAAGAAGGTTACTGCTGTCGGGAGATCACTTACTATTTTGGGTTTTACTTTGGTGTTGATTCTATCTCTGAGGAAGTTGCAGGGTTTTCTCCTTTTAAGGTTTCCTCGAGGAAAAACATTGTGTTCATTGTGTTCATTGTCCTTTGATTGTTGTGCTTGTTGTTCTCTCAGTTAAAGATCCTAATGTTATGCTAGATTAGTGTTAAAAATCTAACATGGTATTAGAGCTAACCTGAGAAGAAGACACTATGCAGCTGCGGAAACTAGGGCTTCCTAATTTGTGGATCTCTCTCCACAGATTTTCAGTGAAAGAAGGTTGGAATAACTCTCCTCCCTAGGGCGCATCTTTTTGTCGAAGCAGAATCCAATTCTGAGGTTTTTCAATTTTGGACCCGACACTACTGCCGGAAATTAGGGCTTTTCACAGAAGAGGAATTTTTCAGTGAGCCCAGGCCTGGATTGATCTCCTCCCTAAAATCGAAGTTAGGGATCAAATTCAAAGCAATTGTTTGGACAGAACTTCGGAAAAGCAAAACCCTAATTTGCTCCTGAACCAGCTCTGCAGGATTTCAGCTCCAAATCCAGATCCGACATCTTGACCTGGTAAGATCTAAATCTTTTGTATTTCCATTTGAGTTTCTCAGATTAAGATGTCTCATCATACCAAGCTTGATGAAAAGCTTGAGGGAGCTGATAACTTCCGAGCCTGGAAGTATAGGATCTCCCTAGTCCTGGAAGAAAATGAGTTGGACTCCTATATCCATGAGGAGGTTCCAGTCCCAGAAGGAGATGAGGCAAAGGCCTTACACAAGAAGAAGTTGGTTATGGAAAAGAGAATCATTGTTGATTCTATTAAGGATCACCTCATACCACAGGTGTCCTCACTCAAGACACCTAAAGCTATGTTTGATGCCCTAACCAAACTGTTTGAAGGGAAGAACATCAATCGGAAGATGACTCTAAGGAACCAATTGAAGAATGTAAAGATCCAAAATGCTAAGACCATCTAGTATTACTTCACAAGGGTCTCCCAGATCAAATAACAACTAGAAGTTATAGATGAAGAAGTGGAGAATGTAGAAATTGTGATGACAACATTGAATGGCCTCCCTAGGTCATGGGATTCTTTCATCCAAGGAATCTATGCCAGAAAGAAGTTAGTCAAGTTCAGGAAACTATGGGAAGAATGCTCTCAAGAAGAAGCTCGGATAGTAGCTCGAGAAGAGAAGATGGGAAGTGAAGATCAAGCTCTCATAGTTCACTCCAAGAAAGGCAGAAGAAACTCTCATCACTCCAGAGGTAAGAACTTTCACCATAAAGATAACATTAGAAAGGACCTATCTAGATTGAGATGTTATACATGTGATGAAAGAGGAAATTTTGCGAAAGACTGTCCTAAGAACAAGGTTCACTCTCATAAGAAGAAGGGAAACAAAAGAAGACATCATGCTCATGCTGCAGAGGATGATGAACCTTCCAAGAAGAAAACTAGATATGAAAGCGAAGATTCTTCTAGTGACGATGAATATGTTTTGATTTCTGGTCTTAAGGGAAACATTACTCATGGAAGCACTAATTGGCTTATAGATAGTGGGGCTTCCAAGCATATGACAAGATTCAAGGAATCCTTTTTGAAACTTTCAGAACATGAATCACCTCACAAGGTGAAGCTAGGAGATGATTACCAGTATCCAATAAAAGGTAGTGGGGAATACTCCTATAAACTAGACTCTGGAAAGTCTATGACAATGAAGGAAGTATTGTTTGTGCTAGGACTCAAGAAGAACCTTCTCTCCATATCTGCATTAGATGCAAAAGGAATGAGGGTTGCATTCATAGATTGTCAAGTCATCATGTGGCCAAAAGGAAAGACTATCGATGATGCAGTAGTGATTGGAGAACAAGAAGGAGGTTTGTACAAATTGAAGGGCCATCCAAAACAAGCATTGGTCCATGACACAGTAGAGCCAAATGAACTTTGCCATAGAAGGCTTGCACATGTGAATTACAGAGCACTACCTATTGCAAGAAAAGTTGTTGAAGGTCTTCCAGAAATCCAAGCAAAACGTGATGGGGTCTGCAAAGGATGTGCGAAAGGAAAGAATACAAAGAAGACATTTCCAAGCAGCGAAAGCAAAGAAAAAGGAATCTTGGAAATCATCCACTCCGATGTATGCGGTCCTATGTCATCAAGCTCACTAAGCGGGTATGCATATTATGTCTCTTTTATTGATGATTTTTCTAGGAAGACATGGGTTTACTTCATGAAGAACAAAGACGAAGTATTCAACAAGTTCAAGGAATTCAAAGCCTTGATCAAGAATCACACTGCAAAGAAGATCAAAACCTTTTGATCAGACAATGGCGGATAATTCACTTCACATGAATTCAAAGAGCTATGCAAAGACTCAGGGATTAAGAGGGAATTGTCCACTCCTTATAATCCACAACAGAATGGGATTGCAGAAAGGAAGAATAGAACTATCATGGAAGCTGCAAGAGCAATGCTTCATGATCAAGATCTTCCTATGCATCTTTGGGCGGAAGCTGCCAGAACAACGGTGTATGTACAAAACTGTACTCCACATAGAGTACTCGAGAACAAGACTCCTGAAGAAGACTTCTTCGACAAGAAACCAGAAGTCAGCCATCTTAGAATATTCGACTGTCCTGTATACATACAGATTCCAAGAGAGAAGAGAAAAAAATTAGATCCTTCAGGAAAGAAGGGTATATTTGTGGGATACTCTGAAAGCTTGAAGGCTTACAGAATATACTTCCCAGGATTCAAGAATATTGACATCGGTAGGGATGTAACATTTGATGAAGACACAGCTTACAACAAATCCAGAAAGAGACCTGCTGAAGAGCCTGAAGAAGTAGAAGCACCCAGAATTCATGATACAACCATGAACGAAGAAACTCAAGAAGAAGATCAAGAATTTGAAGAACCACAAAGACCTGTAGATCCACCTCAGGAGAAGAATCCTCACAAGAGGAAACCTGCTTGGGTACGAGAAGTTATCCAAGATGCAGAAAGATATGGGGCTCTATAAGAGAATCACAGAGAAAGAAAGAGGACTAGATCGTGCCCCGAGTATGTAGCATTACTATGTGATTTCATTGATAAAGAACCTTCCAATTATGAAGAAGCGGTAGAATGGAAAGAATGGAAGGATGATATGATCGAAGAATATCAATCGATCATGAAGAATGATGTTTGGGATGTTGTCCCAAGACCAGATGGGAAGTCAGTTGTAACTTCGAAATGGATCTACAAGATCAAGCATGCTGCAAATGGTAGCATAGAGAAATATAAAGCAAGATTTGTTGCTCAGGGTTTCTCCCAGAAAGAAGGAATGTATTATGAAGAAACCTTTGCACCTGTAGCCAAATACAATTCCATCAGATCAGTACTTGCTTTGGCTGCAGTGATGAAATGGAAGATACACCAAATGGATGTCAAGACTACTTTCTTGAATGGTGTAGTGGAAGAGGAAGTGTATGTGGAGCAGCCACTCGGTTTTGAGACACATGACAGGGATTCTCATGTGTACAAATTGAAGAAAGCCCTGTCCGGTTTGAAACAGGCACCCAGGACATGGTACGACAGAATTGACAGTTTTCTATCCAGTTCGGGCTTTACCAAAAGTAAAGCTGATTCCAACCTTTACTACAAGGTTGAAGATGGCAACCCAGTGATGCTCCTACTATATGTAGATGATCTGTTTGTGACAGGTATGGATGGGTTGATTGCTGATAAGAAGAGAAATCTTGCTGCCGAGTTCGACATGAAGGATTGGGTATGGTGCATTATTTTATAGGCATGGAGGTGTGGCAGAGTGCAAAGGGAATCTCGCTTGGACAAGGGAAGTATGCAGTAGAGATCCTGAAGAGGTTTGGGATGATGGACTGCAAGGCTATGACCACACCTATGGCATCAAACCTAAAGCTATTGAGTGATACTTCATCAAAGACGGTTGATGCTACGATGTATCATCAGATGATTGGGTCCTTGATGTACCTGACGAACACGAGACCAGATATTTGCTTTGCTGTGAACACCTTGAGCCAGTTCTTGACAGATCCGAGACATGTTCACTTGATTGCTGCAAAGCATATTCTGAGGTACCTAAGGGGTACAGTTGATTTTGGGCTCAAGTATGATGCGAATCAGAAGATTGATCTAGAGGGTTATGTTGATTCAGATTGGGCAGGCAGTGCCATCGATAGGAAGAGCACTTCAGGGTGTTGCTTCAGTATGGGATCAAGTGTGATCTCTTGGTTTAGCAGGAAGCAATCCTGTGTGGCACTGAGTACAACTGAAGCAGAGTATGTCGCAGCTTGTTCAACTAGTTGTGAGGCAGTATGGCTGAGGAAGCTACTGTCTGATTTATTTGATCTCCAGTTAGATGCTACTTGTATACATTGTGACAACCAGAGTTGCATGAAGTTGTCATAGAATCCAGTGTTCCATGACAATTCGAAGCATATCAAGATCAAGTATCACTATATCAGGGATATGGTGCAGAGGGGAGCAGTGAAGCTCCAGTATGTTGCGACGGAGGAACAGATAGCTGATCTGTTGACAAAGCCACTGGCTAGGGTGAAGTTCAAGTACTTCAGGGAGAAGCTTGGTGTTCTCCAGATCGAGGTTTCTTCCAAGGGAAAATGTGAGACCCATAGCTATTCTGACATGGTGAGAGGATTGGTTCCTTCCATGGTCAGATGTAAAGGCCGAGCCATTCTGTCATGGTGAGAGGATTGGTTCCTTCCATGTCAGATATGAGTGCTGAATCTGTGAGCCATTCTGACGAGTAGGTCAGATGTAAGGGTTGAGCCATTCTGTCATGGTGAGAGGATTGGTTCCTTCCATGTCAGATATGAGTGCTGAGCCATTTTGATATGACTGTAGGATTGGTTCCTACATGATCAGATATAAGGGCTATTGCCATTCTTTGAATGGAGTTGCCTGGTGAGGTACCATGAATACTTGGTCTAGGACTGAGGGCCATTCTGATATGACTGTAGGATGTGTTCCTACATGATCAGATGTGAGCGCATGGCCATTCTGATGTGATTGAGGGATGTGTTCCCACTTGATAAGATATAAGGGTTGTTGCCATTCTTTGAATGGAGCTACCTGGTGAGGTACCAAGAACCCTCAACCTGGGGTTGAGAGCCTTTCCATCATGGTTGCAGGATGTGTTCCCGCATGGGTGGATGCAAGTGCAAAGCCCTTCCATCATGGTTGCAAGATGTGTTCCCGCATGGGTGGATGTAAGTGAAGAGCCCTTCCATCATGGTTGCAGGATGTGTTCTTGCATGGGTGGATGTAAGTGCAGAGCCCTTCCATCATGGTTGCAGGATGTGTTCCCGCATGGGTGAATGTAAGTGCATAGCCCTTCCATCATGGTTATAGGATGTGTTCCCACATGGGTAGATGTAAGTGCAGAGCCCTTCCATCATGGTTGCAGGATGTGTTCCCGCATGGGTGGAAGAGCAGAGCCTTTTTAGCATGGTTGCAGGATGTGTTCCTGCATGGCTAAATGTGAGTGCTGGGCATTTCTGATGTGATTATAGGATTGATTCCTACATGATCAGATGTGAGTGTTGGGCGTGCCTTTCTAATGAGTAGGTCAGATGTAAGTGCTGGGTGGGCCATTCTGACTTGGTGTCAGATATAAGCACTGAAGAAGACCTACATGGAGGCTAGGCCTACGACCAGCATGAAAAAGGGCTGGCTTTGTAGAACTTCCTGTGACGAGAAGAATCATGAGATAGCACCCGTGATGATTTAGTGATGATGATCCAGATTGAGTGATGATGTCCAGTGATGATCCAGATCCGAAGATGAAGATGACTTGAAGATGAAGATGACTTGAAGACGAAGATGACTTGAAGATGCAGATGACGAGATGATCTAGAGAAGAAGACCAGTGATGAAAATTGTGTCGAGAGAATACCTTCCTAGTTAAGAGGGAGTGTTGATGTAATTGTAACTTTGGAATGTATTCACTTGTATTTCTTATATATTGTAACCCGATGTTTATTCCGGGATGTACTTGTGTCATATCATGCCCCGATGTTCCTATCAGGAGGATCTATAATGTAAACAAGTCATGTCAAGTCATTGTGGGTAACCCTCCTATTGTCTAAGGGTTAAAGTCCTCGCAATTCCGGGGCACTAGGGTTATTAGACTCTCCTAGAGAGGTCATCCCTAGTAAGGTTTTAGTCATGTCGGGATTAGTATAAATAGAGAGCTAGAATATCTATTTAGGACACATCTCACACACACTCAAGTGTAGTGCATAGTTGAGGAAGGAGAAGACACTGGGGCTAGATAGAAAGAAGGTTACTACTGTCGGGAGATCACTTATTGTTTTGGGTTTTACTTTGGTGCCGATTCTATCTCTAAGGAAGTTGTGGGGTTTTCTCCATTTATGGTTTCCCCAAGGAAAAACACTGTGTTCATTGTCTCTTGTGTTTGATTGCTGTGCTTGTTGTTCTCTCAGTTAAAGATCCTAATGTTATGCTAGCTTAATGTTAAAAATATAACATGAACCACATATGATTTGTCATGGACTGTAAGATGCCCCTGCATCGGCTTCTTTATTTGTTTGGCAGATATCATTGTAACTGTTGGTGTAGGTTGTTGCTCTGATATGTCGTACCCCTAGTTCCGAATTTTGACGATCACCTTCTAAGGCTGTGACTGATAACTTCCATGTTGATCCCATAGGTAAGGTTTCCCAAACAGGGCATCCACTATGGAAAGCCGAGCCATGTCACATAGTACTTCATCTTCAAAAGGCTTAATGAAGTAGGTGAGTCTGCATTCTCAGGTGATCCTTAGTTACTGTCCATCCTTCATCCAACTGATATTGTAATGCTAAGGATGTGGAGTGGTGACAAAACCAAGTTTCTTCACTAGATCTTCAGAAATGAAGTTCTTTTGGCTACCATTATCCACAATTAGGTGGAATGGATTGTTTTGAACCCATATCTATGTATGGAACAAGCGTTCTCGTTCCTCCTCGTTGACGATGGCCGAGGCTGTCAGAGTGGTCAATGTCGATGTCAAAAGGGTCAATGCTTCTAGGTTATATTCTACCAAGGTTTTGTCAGACAAGTCGGATGTCGACAATTTTTCCAAAAATGTCTTCTGAGATTTGTATTCGGACGTATCATACCATGATGAATTGTGATAATCACACAATTTCTCAGTAGTGGGCTACTTGCTATGTTCCCTTTTGTCTTTCTGAGAGTGCTTCTTGTGATAGTCTGACTTTGGTGGAGTCGACTGAGAAGGGTGTATTGACTTGTTAGAGTCAGCTGGTGACTTCTTGTCGGATGTTTGATCTGTCAGCTTGGTCGCGAAATGTGCTTTTCCTTTTTGTTTAGCTTCCATCTTGCTAGCGTGGTGGAATGCACCTGCAAGCGTACCGACAGTCAGAAACTCCATCTCTTGTTGAATGTACGGGGATAATCTATTGACATACTTCAAGGCAATCAATTTCTCTTCTTCTTGGATGTCAAGTCTAGCCATGAGTTGATAGAACTCGTTGGTGCAACTCTGCACGAACTGGTCTTTCCATTGCCTTAGTTGCTGCCACTTCTTATACTGTTGTTCAATGTACTTGGGCGGGTATAACTCCTTTCAGATGTACTCGACAAATTTCTCCCACGTGTCTATGGGGTCTCCTTCTCGCTCCACCTTTGTCAATAAATTCTCCCACCGACATTGCACAAAGGTTGACATCTTTAAGGATGCAATGGTGATCTTTTCAGCTTCCGAGAGTTGATTCACAGAGTAATATAATTCTAGTTTTTGTACCCAATTGTCTACGGATTTCATGCCAATCTTTTCCTCGAGGTTTGGTATGTCCTTATTCATTTGCACTTTGAATTGACTGATTTTGTCGGAGTTGGCTCTTGTCGAGGATCCTCCGGATGTCGAAGCAAATCGTGTGAGAATCTCATTGAGCTGGGAGAACATTTTGGTTCACTGGCGAGCCAATTCCTTCTCTATGAATTGCTTTGTCTTGCCAGTTGCATGTCTATTGTCTGTTTGTTTAGCCATCTTGTCTAAAATCGAAGGTAGTGTATGCTTGTATTGCTGAGTTTGCGAGCGTGTGTGAACATGTATAAGTCAATTAACTTCAATAGAAGTGTTTACATAACTTAAGCTCTGAATCTGCTATAATACCAATGATTCGGTTGCCTAGGCGCACGTCGGAGGACAACAACTCGATTGAATGAATCGAGCACTGTTAGGGTAGAAGCATATTAAAATAAGCGAAGCAGAAAATACACTAAACAGACAAAAAGTATACACAGACAAAATGCAAGAATTTGAACCAATCTCTGTTGTTCTATTATTGCTCTATTACTTGCTTGTATATTACAATAGTGTACATGCTTATATAGAGTGTTGAGACGCTTGGGTGTCTACCTGTTATGTTCAACTACAAAAAAGTTAGAATGGTTTAGAAGTTCAACTATTACAGCAGACTAGAAGACATAGAGACAATCTGTCGTAGTCGTGTCGAGATGCGGAACCTATTGAGGTTGTGTCGAGGTTCGGACTTGTCGAAGTCAATGCTGAACCTGTCAAAGTCGACAAACATGTCAACTACTGGGTGGATCAATAACGACTCTGGATGAAATCGCTGAACTAAATCCCGCAAGATGAGAATGAACGCGTCTAAATTGCGACTATTAAGATTTGAGGTTTTTCCCACTATCGATCTAAGTGCCGTGAGAACAAAAAACTAAAACTGCTGCGATTCTGAACTCTTGAATGAAGTGGTTATCAAACAAATCCCCCAAAAATCCATTTCCAGCCTTAAGTCCTAGATAAAATTTAAAGAAGTAAGCCACCAAAAAAATAGCAGATTGCCAAAAGAAGTTAACCACCAAAATAGTAGAGAAACGTGTTCATTTCTTATTGACCAATAATGTGTTGAAACAATGTCCATATTATTTATAAAACCTATATATTTAAAATAAAATAAAGTTCATATTAATATAAAAACTAAAACCTATATATTTAAAAATAAAATAAACTTTATATTAATATGAAAACTTGTAGTCAAATTATTAAAATAAATGTAACTAAATTAGATAATAAAAATAAATACATATAACAAGTCGCAAGTAATATGTATCCTCGTACATAAGAGTCTGCTCTGCTCATTGAAATGTAAGTTTTAGCTTTCTCGAAGGCTGAGCAAAGGAATACAATCAAAACATTTCGTGGCATGCTAAAGCTACTGTAATAATTTTCATTCAACATCGATACATATTATATTCTGACAATTTCGTGTCGTTTTTCCGACCGAGCAGCGCGGACTCACGGGGATCATCATAAAATATCTTATTATAGTACAAATCCTCGGTTAGACTACTGGGAGTAAAGAGGATAAAGGAGAGGAGAGTACTAAAACCTAAAATCGATATCAAACCCTAGAGATATCTAGGGTTTCTAGTCTACTCCTGGTCAATCTATTTCGCCCTTTAATGAGGGCGTCAACCTTTGTGCCTTTCTTTATATACATCCAGTTCCCGTAGAATCTAGTCATTTTCTCCGTTATTTCCGTTTTCGCCAGCGCATCTCAGAAGAAATTAGCTATCCAAGATATTGGAGTTAAGAGTACGAATCAATTTATCGGTTGGATCGGACCGTCTTCCGGAGTTTGAAGTTGGAATCTGTGAGTGTTTATCTCATTTGAGTCGAAGGATTCACGCCTTTGACTTTTGTTTGTTGGATTTGGAGCTGAAATCACAACTGGTGTATGTATGTATAACTGTATGCTTGTTTGCTTGTTGTTTTGTGCGTTCAAATGTTTACAGGAAACTCGAGAGATTTCAGTCACAGCTGCTCAGCGCATTGTAAATTACCGCTCCTTAGGCTTGCTTTTGCGAGGTTTGATCCTACGACCTGTGTCACTGACAGATTCCTTAGATATTTTGCGAGGCTCGATCCTTCAACCTGTGTTGCTGGTCAATTTTACATGCCGTCATCGGCTCGCTTCCCTTTCGATTTCCTGACACGCGTACGGAAGGCGCATTTAAGGTGCGCATTCACAAAGCTTTGGATTTATAAACCGCCAGAATTTTACATTCGCCCCGGCTCCCATTCTTTCTATTTTACCGGCCACGCCCTTTTTTGCATCAAAAATATTTTCATGTTTACTCTGTGAAAAGTCTGTCACATGCTGTGAATTTCGTAACACCCATCTACCAGCGATTTTCCAATGTAGTACTATTTTTATGCATTCGCTTAATGTCTAAATCCGTAAATATTATCGGCGTTAACTGTCTTTAAATTCATTCATTGCTCACTTTACTTTACCATGGCGCATCATACCTTATTCCCTTGAGCTTCGTTTTGCCAATGAAAATATTAAAAATATAATTTGACGTCCACTCGAACCCAGCTGGCCAAATGACGAGAATGAACGACCATTAGAACTATCAGCTTAGCTTCTGTTATTTGACGGAAATATATAGTTTCCGTCCGCATTGAATTTTTTTGGCCATGCATTTTTACTTAGCGCAAGCTAGAAGTATTTTTTAAGAGTCTAGTTTTGAAATGCAGTATGTAATTATAGGAGTACAATGTAAACACTCGCAGGTGATCGGGCGACGTTAAAAGCTTCTACAGTTTCTGTTGCGTCATGGCCGCGACTGCCATCGCTTCTGAGCAGCATCATAAACCGAAGGTGACGTGAACCAGGAATCAGCTGCTAGACATTAAACTTCTTTTGCAGTTCAAATCATGCCATGTTTACTTGATTATTCTAGAGTAACGACTAACGTAAAATCTCTTTGAGCAGGCTGTAGATGTAGACGGGCATGCGGCCGCGGGCAAAGGCTTAGCTCACGACAAGATTCCTATCAAAAGCACGCCATGCGAGCGTTTCAGTATTCGGTAGGATATAACGTTTATATCCTCCCTCCCCTATTCCTCTCATCGTCCGCTTTCTAATACTTCAAAACGATGTTCAAATACTGTGTGATGTTCTCATGATTCATTAGATTTGCATTTGCGAAGACACTAAACATTGTAAGCAAAAGCTTTTAGAGAGACACGAACGTGAATTAAAACATCTGCATCGTTCATGATATATTATTATTCAATTCAAAAGAAAGTAAGCGTTTTCCTTAATTTTACGAGGTCTTGACTATAACGATGTGTAATTTTGAACTTTAGTCATTCAGCTGATCACTTAAACTCAATATCTTTCACTTTCTTTTGCGTGTTTACAGTATTTGAACACTCAGGCTTGTAACTCATCAAATGTATATATGTGTTTATTTACATTCATCGTGAAATTATTCATACATCTATTGCGAATTTTGTCATTTCATTGGAATGGCGCAAAGACGGAAGTTCAGTATTGTGTAAAATCGTTTTCAATAAATTGTTTCACTCATGTCAGCAATCCCCATGTGATCGTAGTGGCTTCTAAAAACCTTCCCTATTAAATTGAATGTAGTTATCGCTGATTTGCTGAATTTAACTCAGCATTGCTTTGGCCTAGATAGAACAGTACTAATTATCATGCCCCCATTCTATTCTTCTATAAAATTCTCTCTACTTACTTTTTCTTTTGCTCATACAGTGGTTATGTTGCAACATTTCGTAAACTAGACAGAAATACATCTTGGCCATTTCCTGAGCACTTACTGGAAATTAGATTAAAGGAAGCAGGCAATTTGGCACTACCACCTCTAGAAATTCCCGAGTACAGATGGTGGAATTGTAAAAATTGTCTAGGAGACATTAGCACTTCTGCTGAGAGCTCAATTGAGGATGAGTACATGAAGGACGCACATGCGTACTTGCAGGACTATGATGCTAACATCGATCATGGATGCCTGATGTTTGGAATGTATTTGCATACTTCGAATAACGATCTACTGGAGAAACGAAATATGCTAGACCACGGTACAGATGTAGTAGAAACTCCTACGTTTGTGTTAAAATCAAGTGATGCTGTAGGTTCATCTGCACATGAAATTGACAAAGAGAATAGAGATGAGGAGGTTGTGACAGCTATTATGTCAAAACACAGAAGAACTGGAAGCACTGTTCCAATGGAGCTAGAAAAGGACAAATCGGAAATTGCAAATTTCAAGGAGAAGAAAAGTAGAATCACCCAATGTTTATCAGATTTCAGAAACTCCGAGGGATTCATCAATATGACTGAAATCCATCATCCTCAACAGGACGAGAAAGTAACAGGTCATGAGACGGGACAGGCAGTAATGGAAACAACGCCTTCCATGTTAGTGAATGAAGCAAACGAGGAGTTAGGTTCAAAGCAAAACCAATCTGAAGCACTCAATATTCTTTGCCAGGCTCCTAATTCTTGGGAGTATTTTTCAAAGAACAAAAACGTTTTTAAGGAGATGGGTGATAAAATGAAAGGTAAAGAAATGGAACAAGCCACCTCTCCCATATTAATCTCTGAAATAGATGCTAACAAGTTAAAAAATATCAGCAATGTTGCTGTCAGCGTCGCTTATGGTGAAAGTGCTGAACTTGGTCAACAGGTTCTTGTTAAACAAAATGGCGAGAAAACAATTTCTAAAGTAGTAGAATCATTGACAGTTCAAACAAATGAATTTAGCATACAGAATAAGGATGATTCTCATAGAGCATCAGATGATCGGAATGATGTACCATGTTTGAGTGGCAATCAAAGTTCATGTCCAGAAGATATGAGAATAAAAAAGTCAATTAAAGGAAAAGACTGCACTGATCTTTCCACTAGCCAGGAATCGCTGGAGAAAGGGAATATGCTACTCTCAGAACTAGCTGGGAAGCTGAAGGTCAGTGAATCCAGGAGTAAGAGGAGGACACAGAAGAGGCGATCAATAGCAGATATTATTGCTTCCGAGTCATCCAATCCAAAGATTTGGAATAAAAAGACGCAAGAGTCCAAGTCTGCTGATATCATGAAAACAAATATGTGCATAACTGAGAACAATGAGCACTTCCATCTCAAAGAAGATCATATGAATGATCCCAAAGATACAGCAATAATGTCATTGAAACCACCAACTAAGACAAATGGCATATCTCAAGTCAACTATTATGAGGAAATGGATAATGCTATACTCAAGAAACGCCATCCAGAAAAGATTAAAGTTGCGAAGAAGCACCACAGCATCGGAATTCAATCCTTGGATGCCGGCACAGCGTTCTTTGCAAAGGTATGTATTTTCAGTTTAATTTTTTAATTTTTCTTATGAATCCAATCTATATTCTAGAATTAAAGTTCATATACATATCTCATGTGGAAATGGGAAGATCACTTATTTAGGTTACCCTGTTTGTTGATGATATTCACTAAAATCATTAGTATGGTGGCACTTATTTAGCAATGAAAGTATTGCACGTTAGTATATTTCATGACTCGTGCATTATCTACATCGTGGCACTTATTTTGTGACGAAAGTATTGCACTTTGGTATATTTCATGACTCTTGTATTATCTATTTCATTACTTTAGATGGTCTGAAGAGGCTAGTATTCTGCTAGCCCTTATAAAATTATGAACTGAAAGGTCATACAAAGTCAGCTTATTTTAAAGCGGGGATGGTATCCTTGTTTAAGTTTATTCTTACAAGTTAGTCTTTTCATTAGCAAAAGGTTGTTGTAACATTTTGTTCCAGTAAATAAGGTAGCATAGGTTCCAATTGTATAAGAGTACCTTCCTTTACTTGCCATTGTCGAGATTCTCAAATAATTTGTCTATCAATGCAATTTGTTTGAGAAGATTTGAGGTTCCTTTTGGTCTAAGAACCTAAGAGCAAGAGGTATATATTCCCTTAAAATACCGAGGACTTGTATGTAGTCTTGGCCATATATCACTTGGCTCAATTTCTATAGTGGTTTAATACTGAACAAGTCCTGTAGATTGAAAGGAAAGTTTATACACGAGTTATTGATGTCTCTTTTGACTTGGTCTTCTTGTTTTTTCCATTACTCATTTATGTGAAACTTTATTTCTCGATAACTATTTTGGGAAGAAGGTAAAGGAGCACTCTACTAGGGTTTACAGTATCCGAGTTGAATGTGATGTTTTAAGGTGTAATACCCACATTTACTAGCCATCCTATCCCATTAATAACTCGTCTCGGCAGTATTAAAGTTTTGTATTGGCTCGGCCTAGCATGCTCGCCATAAGGTTTGAAGGGACCATATGACAACCACCTTGTTACAATACTTATATAGTCCTGCAGTGAATTGCAAGGAGCCACCGTGCAAGGAGGGAGTGGCGAAAAAAATGGTCCTATCGAAAACCCTACAAAAGTTTGTTCTCAAAATTTACCTCAGGATATTGAGATTTTTGTTGATGAAACTCTAATCGATTTTGATGTTCAATGAATATTTTCATGTTTGTGACGGTCTTAAAAGGTGCAACTTCTTAGGGTACTTTGTGGTTTGTAATGTTTGTTATTAAGGCTTGGATTAAGGAATCTTGAGAGCCACGTGACTAGATTTGTACAACCACTTGCAACTTGGCTAGAGTTTTTTTTCAATTTAAAAAAAAAAAATAGTTAATTCATTGAAGTGGTTAGTTGTGGCCCTTCGAAATGTTGGAATACTTTGTTATTGTCATCAAAATAGCATGAAGCATTTTTTATGGATGAAGCTGCCCATATTTATCCAGTCTTGGTAGAGATCCTAAGCCCGCATATTTAGTTTTGGGAGTGCTTGAGGAGCTTATTGTCCATGATCCACATAGGTATTTTAACCCTTTCCCTTAAAATAAGACTTTGCCATAGGGATACTCTCTCTAAAGATCTCAAGAAGTTTGTCTACATCTATGGGAGGAAGTTCTTAAGGTAGCTAGTCATGTACATCAACCTACCCAATATGTGGTTTTTGTCCCAAAGTGTATATTATAGAATTTGGGATTGCCCTTTTATGTCTAAGGGTGAGATTTTAAAAAGATTAATAGATCAATGTGTTCAAACTTGGGCCTAAGGCTTTGTCTCTTGCAGAGGAAGCAGGTTGGGTTCAAGTTGTTAAGAAAGGAAATAAGGTACTATCAGTTCCAAAGGATATTTTGACAAAGAGCCAGGCTACACTAGGGGTGGCTCAATTTAAACCTATGACCTCAACTTTGGGGAAAGAGCATGCTAGTTCCCACTAGGGGTAGGAGGGTTTGGTCTTTGCCTCTAATTTTGAAACTTGAGGTGGAGGATGATGTCGAAGACATGTTGAAGAAGCCTAAAACTCATAGCCTATACCTATGGGTGTTTATGGCACAATCTAGAAGATTAATGTTTCACCAAAGCCCTATAGTGCTTTACTTGGCATTAGGGGCGAGGCGATGGACATACATGTTGAAGGTTTGGGATGAAATGTGCATCATGGAATGTTCTTGGTGTTAAAAACCTCATTAGAAAATCCATTTAGTGATTTTAGGCTATAAACATCTTTGCCTGTAGGAGGTTATGGTGTAGGATTATTGTTAAGTATGACCATTAATTTTATTTGGCTTGTTTTATTTTCTATACTAATCATATAGAGGAATTATGAGGAGCTGTTTTTGTCTCTCTTTTTTTTCTCAGCCATGCCATTTGTCAATTTGGATGACTGGGTTCTTGGCTTGGATAATATTTATGCTTCCAATGATGCTAATGAGAAAGAGATTTCTAGGATTGGCTTGTAAAAAAAAACTTTAGGAAGTCAATTGCCTAGTTTGTGGAGACTTCAATAATGTTGAGACTTTGCATGATAAGGAAGGATTGAACCTCGTGCAAATTTCACCATGGGAGATAATAGCTTAGAATGGCCTTAAGGCTAGAATTGGGTATTAGGACTCTAAAAAGTTTCGCTAACATGACTCTATTAAGTTCTAGTTCACCGAGCCCAAAGTTAGGAAAGAAGGGACATGGTTTTGAAATGATTTGACAAAGACATGCTAATTGAGATGAATTCATTTTTATTTGACTATAGAGGGGGTAGACTAGCGCAAGTGTAGGGTTTCTTACCCTGTTTGATCATCGACCCATTTGCTTCTCTATCTCATGTGGTGCTACTAAAATGAGAATGCAGAAAATAAAATATCTTCTCAATGTATCTCACTTAAAGTACCTATATTAAGTACAAGCCATATAAGAATTTAGAACTTGCTTCCTTGGTAAGAGAGATAGTGTTTTATAGATTGATTTGTGGAATGATGCCATCAATTGGGTCACAACCTACATGCATGGCTATGGAAAATAGATTGTTGTAGTTAGAAAAGGCCATAAAGATATTAAAGAGGAATTGGTGCCATCTTAGGCACTTCAATTCTCTTGCTATGATGATGACATTGAAGTACGCGTGCCAAACTGAGGCACATGTTGAAAGTTGATGAGATTCGTCATGCACGAGACTCTTGGGTTTGGACTCATTTGGCCTATGAATGCTTTCTTTAAATCTCTATCCACTAAGGTGGCCTTTTAGCATTTTGCACCTCTAAAAATGGTTCTAGGTTGAGTCACCAAGTAGGATGATATTGGGTGGGAATTTGTCAACTACTATTGAATAGTCTTTCAATTCAAGGGTTGATAACAGAACATATGGTGTCCATGCAAACTTGTGTTGATGTTGTTCTTAGAGGGTTAACTCCTAACAAGTAAGATTATGTGATAAGGAGTTAATCATAGATGAGTTGACAATAGCCTTGATCGTGATTGTTGAGGATAAGTCTCTCGGACTTGATGGGTATCCATATGAGTTGTATAAGGCTACATGGGGTTTTGTCAAGATGGGTATTCTAAATTTTTACAAGGAAGTTGTCTACAAAAAATCATTAGGGGAGTATATCAACAAAGTTTTGATACAATTTATTCCCACTGTTGGTGCTCTAAACTAATCACCATCCAGAGACAAATTACAATATTGAATGTTTTATACAAGAATTTGTCGAAAGCTCAAGTTTGTGGAGAAAACACAACTTGTCTAAGATTAGCATGCCTAAACAAATGAGATTAATTTGAGGATGAATCATCTTGGATAATGTTATAATTGTAACTTGCAAGGGAAGGAATGGAGTGCACAGGATATGTAGGCTTGAATGCCCCATTCATTACAATTGATTTGAAAAAATCCTATGATTGAGTCGAGTGACCATTCATCTTGGCCATGCTTAATACCCTAGGTTTTGTCCTATTCTTTTTAGAGCCATGGAAACTCTATTTGTAGATACTACACTTTTCCTCTCTATTAGTTAGATTGAGTAAGAGGAGATTGACTTTTATAGGCAGTTAGGCAGGGCTACCCTCTTTTCTTGGTGCTATATGCTATGATTGTTTAGGCTCTTGGGACTTCATCATAGAATATCACGAGGACCCGTATAAAGGGTATTTATTTGCTTGAGCCAAATGTTGGTCAATGGGTCAATGGCCCACTTCATAGATGATTGGAATTCCTTACAATTGTGGAGGAAAAGGAAACCATGGATAACACTATGAAGTGGAACTAAATTTTTTAACATTTCCTCTAGTTCCAAGCTGTAGATTGCTCAACCTCACTACTAATAATAACAATGCTACAAACATTGGCGATATATCACCGACATCGCGATGCTAAGAGCCTGATGATATATTGCCAATACTGCCCCAATATTTTTGTTGATATTTTGCCTATTTTTTCTCCGACATATCACGATAATTTCCAAAAAATCATTAGTCAACAAGGTAGATATCAGTTGGCCCATGGGCTGCGTTTGAAAAGCGATTTTAGGGTTATTTTGGTCATTTGTTGAATGAAGAGTGTTGGCCGGGAGCCAAGAAGGAGACTATCAGTTTGCATTGGGCCAAGGAGGACAAAGCACCTCATTTCATTTGCCATTGAGGATTGATTTTGTGGAGTGGGGATTGAAATTTGGAATCCGATTTCAGTAAACTACATTGTAAGGTATGTAAATGAACATAGCTATCATTTCTAATTGTTCTAAGGAAAAGCTCGATAATTTTGAAATGTAAATGAGTTTTCCCTCTTCAAATTAAAATTTTAATGGATCATTTACCATGGAATCTCCATTGTTTTTTCAAATTTGCAGTGGTCATGTATGCTCAAAAACATTTTTTTATTTCCCTAGGTCCATTCCTTTGCATACAAAATGCCCATGAATTTTCCCTCTTTAAAAATAAATTTGTATGGATGAATTCTCATTGATTTGCTATTGTTTAATTTGTAGCATTGAAGTATGCTAAAAAACATTTTTTTACATGTTATAGGTTCAAACTTCATTTCTTTCTAAGTTTCCATATTACAAACATGCTAAAGGCTTTGGATCCATTCTGGGAGTTTTGTGAGCCTATTGATCCTCATAATTAGTAGAGGATTTCTTGCATATTTGTGTGGGAAGGAGATGATGGGGGGAATAAGTAGGCTCAAATACCACCTTGCACAAATTACAGGGCATGAAGTGGATATTTGTAGAAACTAAAATGCACAAATCATTCATAAGGCCAAACTATCAATTGAAAGTATTGGCAATAGGAATGATGAAAGGCAGGATTTGAGCATGAACTTGGATTGAGAGTGGCATTAGGATCCGAGACAACCGAATACACTTTAGAGGGAGGGAGGTGTGAGACCTTATCCTCACCTTCCACAGTGCTTTCAGCTGCATCTGTTTTCTTTGTTACAAGATCCGTGCCCAATGGACAACCAAGTATAAGGTCAATAATTGAAGATAAAGGAGAAAAAAGAAGCAGACAAGCTTGTGGGTGGATGCCTTCTATGGAGTGATATGCCATTCAACTTTGCGAGGAACCCATTATATGTGCCTACGTTTGAGACTGTTGCTATTGTCAGCATGGGGTATAAGCCCCCCACTTATGAGGAGTTGAGAGGGCCCATACTTGAAAATGAAAAGGTCGATTGCACTTGCAGGTTGCAGGAGCTTTGGGATTCATGGGAGGTCACAAGATGCGTTGTGATGTCACATGGTTGGACCAATGGAAAGGGTAGGACCCTTCTCAAATTGTTGGTTCGTTGTCCTAGGGGGACAATGTTTATAAAATCCGTGCATGCAACTGCACAGGTCAAAGATGCAACATTACTATGTCAGTTGTTGGATGGGTTCATCCAAGAGATAGGTCCACGACATGTTGTCCAAGTCATAACGAACATGATGCGGATTATGTGGCCGTTGGCAGGATGCTTATGGACAGGTATCCTACATTGTTTTGGATTCCTTGTGCAGTGCATTATATTGACTTGATTTTACAGGACATGGGAAAGATTTTGGCTTATGTCACATCACTTCATCCACCTCCCTTTTTAAGGTCTCTAAATGCCTTCTCTTGAGGAGTATCTACTAGTTTGGAAAGTTGTGTCTCCTTTGGTTTTTATCATGAAGTTCAATGCCCATACCCCATCAGAGAAAAATCACTTTGCTTTCATAAAAACATGAAATTACTTGAAACACATGAAAAACTCAGCTTTGAACAACTTGGAAATTTATATGAAAGCCAACTCTTCACACTTAGAAAATTATAGCAGCCACACACATGAAATTTAGACTCAGTATTTTTGACCAAATAGTTCCAGGATAAAACCCTGAAGGGAAAACCTGTTTCAAAGAGATTTTTTTATAATTTTTAGGTAAACTAAGACAAATTTCCACCAGCATTTATCTCAATATTTCTTCTCAAAATACGTGCCAAAATCATCCATAGAATTTTTTGTACGGCCTGCCATAGTATGAATTTTTCCAGCGCCTCGATTTTTGTGCTAGTATGGCCCACACATGCAACTATACCTGCATCTTTCTTCCTTGAAAGCTGTGTCACTGTATAGTCTGCAACAACATTAAATGCTGTCCTTTTTACCTTGAAAATCGTGCCAACTTGCCACGATTTTCATGCTTCTATACATAATTGTACAATACAGCTTGGCTCATAATTGTGCTTGCTAAATAATTTATTGTTTTATAGTCTCTTGTTGTACGGTCTCTTTCTATATGACCTTGTCTTGAAAAATGTGCCCACCATCTTGCTCTTCCTCAACCTTGGAATTTATGCCAGGGTTTTCTCTCTCACTCATGGTAGAAATTAACTTCTCTTTTTCCTCTTTCTCTTGCTCTCCAGAACTCATGGGTAACAAATGAATGCATTCTCATGCCTTTTCCCTCTTTTTGTTTGAGTAACCACCTTCTTCATGATCCATGGCTATGATTAAAGCATAACTAGATGAGATCTAGGGCCCACATTAATGCTCACTTTTCTCATTAAATGAAATTCACTCACATTTAAATAAAAATGAGACATTAAATACTCTCTCACCTTTTTAATTCTCATAAAGTAAAATTTCAATTTTTATAACTCAAACTCACATTTATAAAGTGACTTTATATATAAAAATAAAGTACTTCACACTTTATAAAGTACTAGGGACCACGTCCTTGTCCACCCCAAGGCATCACAAGGTGAACAAACACTTGGTACTTTTTTTCAACAGTTATGATAATTTTATTAATGTCCAAATAATGACCACAAAAGTAGGTCAATGGGATTGTTGAGTACAATGATGACATTACAAAGCAGGAATACCAAATGGTCTCCTAGAAAAGAAAAAGATGTAGTAAACTAGAGTAGAACATGTTACTTTTACAAGATTATAGCAATATATCTTATTTGCAAATAAACAATAAGATCTCTAGAAGAAAGACAAAGGATAGAAACAAAGAACACAAGAATTTATCCTGGGAAACCCAATCGGGAAAAATCCAACAAACCTTCGTATAGAGATAATGACTTCTGAGAACAGAGAGAAGAAGAGAGAGAGAGAAATTGTCTGTATCAGATATAACCCCAGAAAAATACTCTCCTAGACTGTAGTAGCGCACCTTTTCAGTATGAGTGACTTGCTCTGAATGTGTGTAATAATGAGGAGGGGCGCCTCCTATTTATACTGATTTTCCAAGTGGAAAAATACCGGGGCCTACCTACCTTGGGGAAAATACAAAAATAATTTTATTTTTATTCTTTTCTTGTTTATTCTTTCGCCAAGGTATACACTGATTCTTTCTAGGGTTTACATGAGTAGTTACATCAATATGAACTCTCGTAGGAGGTACAAGGAAATATAGTACAAGTACAATAAGAATAACTTCTGAAGTTGCACGATTTCCAACACTCCCTCTCAACAAGGAAGGTATTCTTTAGATATGGTCATCATCAGCATCACAAACATCTGGGTCTCTTCTGTACATCTCATCTGTCTCAATCATCTCTATACATACTGAAGGTTGTTAACATTGTCTTTTTTCGTCGAGAGGTGTCATCAACTGATCCACTCTGTCTGTCGGTAGATCTATCAGCTCTGCTATAAGTCCGTCTCTACCTAAGAACCTGGACATGCTTCACATAACCATCTACTATCAGTTCATCTCAAGTGATGGTGGGAATTGTTGGAAAATTAACTCTCAAGGTCCTTTTCATAGTTTTGGTGTTGTGTGATAAAGAGGACATGTAATTTGCCCCTTATGTATATTTATGTATAAAGTGGAATTATATATAAATAAATGATGTTTTGTACTTTATTGTTTTGGGTCTCACTTAAATGACATTTAATAATTAAAGTGAGTTATTATTAAATGAGGGTGCATTTAATGATGACCCTAGATCTTGTAAATGAATCTCAACCACAGATTAGGTGGTTAGAGAAGTAGTTACAATTTTTAAAGTATAAAACTAGGGTTAAAGGACAAATTAATACCACCATCAATGAGGAGAGAGAGGAGATTTAGGCTGAAGGAGAAAGAGAAAATCCTAAGCTGGCACGATTCCCAATGCAAGCATCAACAAAGTACAACATTTAATGCACCTGTTAGATCCATACAACACACGTGTGAGGCACATAAATTGAGGCAGAAGGTACAACAGTCTGATAGGGCCGTATTGCATTAATTGTAGGCAACGCACAATTCCCGAGGAAACAATAAAGTGCAGAAAAGTACAGTCCGCATGTGTGGCAGATCCGTACAGTCCGTACAGACACATGTGAAGGTACAACAGACCGTACAACACTGTTTGCATAGAAATCGAGGTAATTTGCTGTTGAAGTGATTTTGGGTATTTTTCCTGTGAGGGTTGGAAGAAATTTTTTTGTCTGTGTTGTTAGGAAATATTCTGAGATTCTCCTTTTGATGATAATTTCTTCTTTCTAGGGTTTTCCCCAGGAGTTGGGGTTTTTCTCGGTCTTTGACCAAAAATCTCTGTGTATTCATGTGTGAAAGATTTGCTTCAGTCTTGGAAAGTTCTTGAGTTGGTGATTTATATTTCAAATTTAAGATGTAAATTTTTAATCATAAACCCTAGTCTCTCAAGTGTTTGACATAATGTGTAAAAGAAAAAGTTTCATATTAAGTCATTAAATTTCTTCAGGAATTCTCCTCCACCAAGTTGAGAGCCTTGGCCAATAGAGGTCATCGGTGTACATGAGCATCTACAACCCATTCATCTCAAGAGCTGGTGGGAATACTCCAAAGAACACCAGATTGAGAATCTGAACGTATAGTGGCCATTAGTGCACATGACTGTCTATGTCCTGCCCGTCTCAATATGCTGATGGGATTTTCTCCCATACCTGGCTGAGAACCTAGGTGAGTAGAATCCACCTGTGTACACGACCATCTACAACCTGTTCATCTTAAGAGTTGGTGGGCATACTTCAAAGAACATGAGATTGAGAATCTGAACGTATAGTGGTCATCTGTGTACACGACCGTTTGCTACCTTCCTGTCTCATAGTGTCGATGGGATTTCTCCCATACCTGGTTGAGATTTAGAACAAGTAGAGGCACCATTGTGAAAGCATCATAGATATCAGTCTCGACTTTCCCTCTCCACACGTGATGCATTTTATTCTACTCCAAGTCTTCTACGAAAGTATTCAAACTTTGTCCTGAGAAGAGGCTTGGTAAGAATATCTGCAGTCTAGTCATCTGTCGGAACATACTATAACTCAACCGCACCTTTCTGCACCATATCATGAATGTAGTGATATCGGATCTCTATATGCTTCATCTTATCATGAAATACAAGATTCACTGATATCTATATACAACTTTGATTATCACAGTGAATCATAGTTGGTCCTGGATTCTGACCAAACAATCCTACAAGGATTTATCGAAGCCATACTGCTTCTCAAGCTTTTGCACTGGTAGCCATATACTCAGCCTCTGCGGTGCTAAGTGCTACTAAGGTCTGCTTTCTGCTACACCAGGAAATCATTGCAGAGCCCAAACTAAAGCAACATCTGGAAATACTCTTCCTATCTGCAACACACCCAACCCAATTTGAGTCAGAAAATCCTTGCAATATCATATCACCTCGTGAAGCATATCGTAGACCATATCCCACAGTGCCACGTAAGTATCTGAGAACATGTTTTGCAGAAACTCAGTGAATATGCCTCGGATCACTCATAAATTGGCTAAGAGTATTCATAGCAAAACATATATCTAGTCTGGTGTTTGTCAAATACATCAGAGATACAATCAACTGACGATACATGGTAGGATCAATCATATCAGAATTTGAAGTAAACTCCTTCAATTTCTTGAAATTTGCATCCATCGGGGTAGCCATGGACTTGCAGTCCAACATCTCGAATCTCTTCAAAATATCAATGGTGTATTTTCCTTGACTTAGGAAAATTTCCTCCTGCCTCTGGCATACTTCTAATCCCAAGAAATAATGCATCAATCCGAGGTCCTTCATTTCAAACTTAGATGCAAGCTTCTTCTTACACCATCCAATTAGTTGCTTATTTCCTGCGAGAAACAAGTCGTCCATGTACAAGACCAAAATCAGTGGCTCATTATCCTCAAACTTGTAGCAAATATTGGGATCTGCATCACTCTTGGTGAATCTCAAGTTTACCAGGTATCCGTATATTCGTCCATACCAAGCACGAGGTGCTTGCTTGAGCCAATAGAATGCCTTTGTCAGTTTACATACGTGAGAATCTTTCTTATGGACAATAAACCCTTTTGGTTGTTCAATGTAAACTTCTTCCTTGATAATACCGTTGAGGAAGGCGGTCTTTACATCCATCTGATGCAACTTCCATCCCATAGCTGAAGCAATAGCAATGATGGTTCTGATGGAAGTGTATCGAGCCACACGAGCAAATGTTTCATCATAGTCAATTCCCTCTTACTGAGAGAATCCTTTGGTAACAAATCTGGCCTTGCGTTTTTCCACGCTACCATCTGCTCCGTTTTTAATCTTGAAAAGCCATTTCGAGGTCACTACTGACTTCTCCTCAGGTCTTGGTACAAGCTCCCATACGTCATTCTTCATGATGGACTAGAACTCCTCCGTCATGGCATCCTTCCAAATTTGGTGTCTGTAAGCTTCTTCATACGTGGTAGGTTCTGAGTCAATGATGTGACTCATCAGTGCTATATAACTCGAGAACCTCTGAGGTCTTTTGCTTTCCCGATGGGTTCCGTGTGGGGCTTCGTGCCCTTCTGCATCTTGCAATGTCTGTTGTGCCCATTTAGGTCTTTTTCGGCTTACTACCATATCTGGGGGAGCATTAACTGGATCAACTGGATCAATGGGATTGATTGGTTCATTCTTTTCTTCAGACTTCCTCTTAACTTCTGGAGGGGGAGATGATCTCATCTCTTCATCATCATAGATCTCCATATCAAATCCTCTTCCTTTACAGATAGCCATCTCTTCTTCAAATGTTACATCCTTACTGACTTCGATCTGCCTTGACCCTGGGATGTATATTCTGTAAGTTTTTGAAGACTCACTGTATCCCACGAATGTTCCCTTCTTGCCTGACGGTTCTAACTTTGTATTTTTATCCTTGGGCACATGAATGTAGACTAGACAGCCAAAGATACGAAGGTGGCCCACTTCTGGCTTCACTCCCGTGAAGGCTTCTTCCAGAGTCATGTTCTTCAAGGTTTTATGAGGGCACCTGTTTTGTACATAAACAACTGTCTTGGATGCTTCTGCCCACAAGAACATTGGTAGACTCTGGACATGAATCATGGCTTTGGTTGCCTCCACAACTGTTTGGTTCTTCCTTTCCGCAACCCCATTTTGTTGAGGGTTGTAGGGAACTGTGAACTCCCTCTTAATTCCTGCTTCCTTACATAAATCATTAAACTCTTGTTATCACATATATATTTGCAGGTGGGATACCATGATGCAGCATATATTCTGTAAGTTTTTGAAGACTCACTGTATCCCACGAATGTTCCCTTCTTGCCTGAAGGTTCTAACTTTGTATTTTTATCCTTGGGCACATGAATGTATACTGGACAACCAAAGATACGAAGGTGGCCCACTTTTGGCTTCACTCCCGTAAAGGCTTCTTCTGGAGTCATGTTCTTCAAGATTTTATGAGGGCACCTGTTTTGTACATAAACAGTTGTCTTGGATGCTTTTGCCCACAAGAACATTGGTAGACTCTGGTCATGAATCATGGCTTTGGTTGCCTCCACAACTGTTTGGTTCTTCCTTTCCGCAACCCCATTTTGTTGAGGGTTGCAGGGAACTGTGAACTCCCTCTTAATTTTCACTTCCTTACATAAATCATTAAACTCTTGTTATCACATATACATTTGCAGTTGGGCTACCATGATGCAGCATAGAGACTTATCTCTTATTTTATTTCGAGATATTTTTTTTACATGGGATTTAGCATGGATCATTACAGCTTTAGCCATTTCGGAGCCTTGTTCAACATATTTTCCTTGCCAGGATTGAGATTCATTGGTCCATTGAGACGATTTCAATGATTTCCTAGTTCATTTCATTAGAGTAGCAGATAAGATGCAGTGCACACAATTACCGAGGGGCCCTATCAGTTGGAGACAGGTATATATGGTGAGATAAGGTATATGCTTCTATAGTTTGATTTTTCTCTATGATGTATGTCAAACACCTATGCTTATCTTGTTAGGATGATTATGGTGACTTATGCTTATATGTACTAATGCTTGAACTTATGTTATGACTAATCGAAGGACTTGATGAGAAGATTGTTGCTCATGCCATGCTTGTACAAATAGTAAACCTTAGTGCTAGGTTGGTTCCATTGTCATTTGTCCCTGCCCATCCAGTTCATCCGTTGTTGAATTTTATCCAATGACTTAGATTGATTGAGACTTGTGAGATTGAAGATATTTTCCCCATCTGGACCCCTGCGCATGATAAACTCCATGTTGTTATGTGTCTCTGGCTATGAAGTATGTGGCTTGGCTAGTGTGGCTTGGTTCACAGGGAAGTTCTCCTTTAGTCTTCAAAACAAGTGCTCCACCAAACAATGTTGTTAAACACTAAAGCATTGGAACGCATAAAAGTTATGTCTAAAGGATGCAAAAATATAAATGTTTAAAAGGTAGTCAGTGGCCAAGGGGTTGACCACTCATTGTTTGTATAATGTAAGGCTCATCTGCCCTCCACAGGGGCAGCAACGAGAGGCAAACCCGTCAGGGCTATGGACTGCTCGCTGGCAGCGGGGCTAGGCCTTAGTCATTTACTGGAGCCTGGAAGGCTTTCTAGGCACTTGCTCTTGTAGGCTGGCTATTATCTTATGTAAAATGTGAAAGTTATTGAAAAATGTCAATGGTCAAAGGATGCATTAGAGGAAATTTCAACTCAAAATGGGCCTTTTAACTTTAACTCAAATTCCATGTCATCATGTGTTAGCCAATGAAATTGCTTTAAATTTAAAATACCGTATAGGTCTTGAACACTTTTTTAATATAAATTTGGGGATAGGTATCATAAAAAAACTACTTTTTTTGTTTGTATTTTTGACATATCTCCTCGTGTTTTTACTCAAATTTTGATTGGGAGAGCTCCTTGGATGCGGAATTAAATTCCGCATCCAACGAGTACCCACTCGGCATACTTTTGACGGACCTTGCTACCCCAAAAACAAGAAATACCTGAAAAAACGTGATGATGATGTCATCATCACGTTTTTTCAGGTATTTCTTGTTTTTGGGGTAGCGGGGTCCACATCATCATCACATTTTTAAGGTATTTCTTGTTTTTGGGGTAGCGGGGTCCGTCAAAAGTATGCCAAGTGGGTACTCATTGGATGCGGAATTTAATTCCGCATCCAACGAGCTCTCCCGATCGAAATTTGAGTAAAAACACGGGGAGATATGACAAAAATACAAACAAAAAGGTAGTTTTTTTCTTTTCTTCCTCCAAAATTAATAAATATTATTTTATTAATTTTTTTTAGGAGGCCCATTTTGAGTTGAAATTTCCTCTAATGAGCACTCACTCTTTGTATAGCGTTCGACTCATTTTCCCACAAGGGAACAGGGTGAGACTAGCTTGCAAAGGTTGTGTCTTTGTCAGTACTGGAGCCCAGAAGGCTTCCAGGGAACCTGCCTTTGAAGGTTGACCTATATTGCAAAGTAGTGCAAAGGAAATCTTGCTAGAGTCTGAAGGAAACAAGCTCAAGTACTTTATCCATTTGTGAGACACCATCATCCCCTGTTGATATCTGTCATGCATATGTCACTTTGGTTGAGTGTACTGGTTATCACTTAGAGAGATCACAGAGTCAAAGTCAGTCAAAAGTCATTACCCTTTGCCTTAGCTTTTGTTTTCCATCCTCACCCAGCAACAACACACTAATTATACTTTGTAAGTATGGCATGAACAAGCAGAATTCTAGAAGGTTCAGAGGTTTTTTCAAAAGCACAAGTATATCTTACTGTTATTATTATTGTCACCATGATTATGAATAACATTGATTTAAGCTTGGTTTTAATATACACCATTGAAGCATTTCTTACCCTGGATGCTTACAGGAACATATTGATGCAGTATCTCAACTTCAGTTTGGGTACTTTGACCTGGTCATCCCAGTTGACCAAGTCAAACACGGTTCCCAAGGCAATGACCTAAAAAAACAACATGGTCTATATTTGTTCCCGACATGCCCAGTACTAATACTGTGGTTTTAGTTTTGAGAGTTTGGCACCAAATGTCTTGATTAGTGATTATTATCACTTTATTATTGGCCAAATGACCATATTTTATTACAGATGGCAGTGTTTTTGGTTCTCCTAGAGCAGTGCAGTGTTCCAGGGGGTATGAGTAGTCACTTATACCATTCTTCTATGTCTCCAAATCATCCAATGCAGTCAGTTTTCCCTAGTTCTCAGCCTTGATAGATTTATGGTGATTTTATTATTTTCCAGAGGATGTACCAACAAAAATGAACTAGGAAATTCATTGAGAAAATCGATTTGGCCAATTGGGTCAAGGAAATGGCTTGGAATTTTGACAGATGATGTGTTTCAACTCTCCAGATAGTTCTTTAGTAGTTTCCAGTCAGATTTTGGTCCAGATCATTTTATTTTTGGGTCAGTAAGTGAGGAAGTCCCTCAAGGGGTGCCACCTCAACTTGGTTAATGATGTATTCCACTGTTAAATCATACGTTATAAAGTTGTAATGGGGCCTAGGGTGAATTAAGCCCCTAGTGACCCCCTTTGATGTATTATCATGTCACACCTTATGTTATATTGTGACTTTCACTTTAGATAAGCGTCCTTGAGCAAAGTGTGCCCCCCTTTGATGTGGTCACTTTGATCCATGCGATTGATCCTTGACTTGTTGATCTCCACCGTTGATGATGTCTTAATCTCAACCATCCGATAAGCATGAGCTCTGGCACTAGAATATTGAATAAAGAGATTTGTCTGGGATTACACTTTGAGTATTGTTGATGAGTTGATGATTTGATGATTGGCATTGTTGTCTTTCTGTACTGAGCTTGTTTCGGGATAGATCTTGTATTTTTCCTTTACCCATTTATCTACAAGCAGAAGGAGGCGCACTAGAGGAAGGCACACTTGTGGGGAAACCCACTTTGCTCTGGATCTCGGGTGTTTTGTTCAGGGAGTGATTCTTTCTTGATGATTTTTCATTCCCGTACTTTCTTTATATGACAGATCCTTTTCGTTTTTCTTACCATTTGATTTTCTTTGGTTTGGAAGGTTGAAGGGGGCGCTAGGGTCACTGGCAAAAGTTGAACTTCATCAAGATCTTTCTCGGAATACTCATTTGATCAAGAAAATCCAGTTACGTTCACAGGTAAATTCTCCTCCGTTTAATTTCTTCATGCATTGCCCATCACTGCTTTTATTTAGAAAATCCTCGGTAGAAGTAGGAAAATTCACCAGACCAATTTGTATCGGGAGTTTGCAAATTTGGCAATTTGGGTTTTGTCGGCCATCCCTCAAAACCTCTCCTCCTTCCTAGACGTTAGCTGTAGAGTCCATTTACCCACCTTCAGGCACTGATCTCTAGGAAAGAGGGTGCCCCTCTCTATCTGACAGCTAGTTTCTCTGTGTATTTTTGTCTGGTTTCGCTTGGCTCTTTTAATTGTTGAATCTGTCATCCAAGTTAGTGTGCAGGAAGCCATAATTCTTAATATCAACCTCGTCCTGGGTATTTCACAATTATCTGCTTAAATCCCCTAGGGTCCTGGTTTGATCATTTGAACCGGCACACCAAAATCCTAGATCTGATTTGAATCTTCAGAAGCCATATGATTCTTTAACTTGAGTAACATTACCAACATAATTAATCACCTCTACTCAAGTACCCTTAAGTTGTGGCTTATCCTCCGAGTCTAGGGTTTCAAGCACTCACCTTACGTATTCTCCGTCAGGAGTGTGCTTCGGTGATTTGCTTTAGATCATTACTTTCAAAATCGGTCTGGGTCTCCCCCATTGTCACTTGGGCTTCTCTAGTGGCATAAAGTGAAGGAAGTCTTAACTGACGTGACAACCATCCATCTTTTGGGGGTTAGGATTTCTGTAGGTCACGGCTTTTGGTTGCCCCTCCCCTCTGCCATCCTATACAGGATCTCTCTATCAGGGCAACTACAAGATCCATGATAACAACTCTATAGAGGTATTTTCTCCACCATTGTCTAATCTTAGGTTCTTAATCCTACTTCCTGACATATTCTCGACATGTGCTTTGAATTCCTTGAATTTGCTGAGTACTTCAGATTGTGAGTGGTCATCAATAAATGTTACATAGTAGCTGTAACCACCCAGTGAAGTTACTGTCATGGGCTCGCACAAGTCAGAGTGGATTAGATCCAATATTCCCTTGGATTTGTTTTCACTTTTTGGAAAGGAACCCTTGGTATTCTTACCAGGTGCACATCCTTTACATACACCATCATGGTCTACATGAAGCATTGGTAGAAGTTAGAACAGTCGCCATGTTCCTTAATGCTGACAGAGCTTGATAGTCTAGATGAGCTAGTCTTCTGTGCCATAGCTCATTGATATTAGTGGAATCTTGGACTAAGGCTTGAGCCTTAGTTGTTTCTGGGTACTCCGATTTTGAAGTCGGTCAGAGCATACTCCGGTAAGGAGACAACGAAGTTAATTAATTATGGGGGAGTGAGTTGCAAATTTTATTAAGTCGATTAATTAAGACTCTCCGACAGAGAGCGCTCTTGACTTTGTCTTATGACAAAGGTTCAAGAGACTTAGCTAATCTAAATGCTTAATGTAGGGATATGCAAGTCTAACTATGCTCTCTGATAGAGAGTGCTCTCAACTTGTGTTATGACAAGTTCAAGAGACTTAATTAATTATTGATTAAACCTTAAGAAAAAGAAAGCTAAACTACCCAAGAGTCTCTTTCAGGCTTTTTAGGCCCTAATCGGGAAAGCATGGGGGTAAGTAAAATTATATCAAAAAAGTAAACAAACTTTGCATTAGCTAAGTAAATAAACAAAGAAACATTTTTGTCTTTTATATTTTATGAATGATAAACTAATAAAAAATTAACTGTCCAACTTTAATTAAAAAAAAAAAACTTCTAACAATTGAAACTATTCTATTCTACTTTTAGCAAAATATGAAGCAAAGCATGAAAATGAGGAGACGATACAAGCTTTTCCCAAATGGGGGAAGAGGGGTGTGGGCGCCGTAATCCCACTTGTTTTTTATTAATTTGTTTACAATGCTTTCCTTTGCTGCCTTTTTTGCTTCTTTTCTTATTCCTGGAAGGCCTTTGGAGCAATCTGTAGAAGGGGAAAAGAAGAAGAGGGAATTTATGGTTTTTTAGGGCTTGATTCTTCAGAATTTCGCCAGCATTTCCGCTGTACCTGTCACAAAAGTAAAAAATCAGCAAGCATATATTGTTAAAAGATGGTAGGAAAGACAATGCAAAAATATGGAAAATTTTTTATACTTTGAAATTTTTTTGAACATTTACATGCAAAGCATAAATTTTTCCCTAGATCTAATGAAGGAAACTAGATCTAGCAAAAGCCCTAAAAACAGATCTGAATAATGAATATTGAAACTTGGATCTATTTCATGAGCAAATGCAAAAAATTTAAAAAAGAAGGGTAGAGAAAGAAGTTTCTTGTGGATGGAACACAAGAGATGAAGGAAGACTCCGACTTTCTTTCGAATGAGAAGAGAACGATCCTTGTAGGCCCTGCAATCACAAAATGTTAAATGATCGGTTGCTTGAAGCTTGGGCTAGATGTAGCTGAACTCGCACCCTTCTTCAACCTGTGAACCTTGCTAATACCAAAACTCAGATACAAGTGAGATCATATATATGAAAAGTATGCTAAGATGGTTCAATCGAGATCAATATTACGTATAACTAACTAATCATATTCATCAAGATTAGAACCTACTTTGCATAAATAGTTGATTTGAAACTACAAACAACTACTTTACCGTGCCAACAGTGGCCCTCTTGAGCTTAACAAATAAACTAATCTTATTCAAGTAAAACAATAATGGGTTAGAAGCAGTATCACCTCAACCATGAAACATTCACCACATGCAAAGAGATATGGACCTCCAAAGTCGAAAATCTTATTAATCAAATGTAAGCAAAGCTTAATACAATTTTTGCAGAGTAACTCCAGCACAAAAGCTCCACCCTGATAGAGCTCAAGAGCCTCTATTTATACAAAGAGAGAAGGCTAAAACCCTAAAACCAAATTAAGAGTAACACCGGAGTAATTGAATGAGCTCGGCATGATGATTTGGAGTTGAATTGAGCTGCAATTGAGTGCTGGAGTAATGAGGGAGGGTGAGGTGGCTCATCCTCCCTCGTAATGATCACCCAACCAATAGATAACCCACACCTCAACCAAAAACAGATTTGACCAAAGAGGGCAAATTTTTGACTGATAGTTCAACTGCTACACTCCGATACTTGATCTGAAATTGACCGTATTGATTTGAATCATCATAAATGATCCGTGCCATGTCATTTAGCCTTTTATTTCGCTGAATTCGGATTAATTTGGAGAGATTTGGATTTTCTCCAAAATAATTATTTTTATTAATTAATCAATATTTTCCCCAAAACTGATTTTTTTGAGAAAATATGAGTTATGTGGCTTAATGATGATCTGAAACTTGGATCTGGTTGGCTGGCTGATCAAGAATGATTTTTGGCTTAAGGTTAGAGCCTTCAAACATTGAATTCGGGTTCTGGATGACCGACTTATTACAAATTGAATTTTTCCATTTAAATTATGGAAAATTTTAATTAAAAACTTAGGAAAAAAAAAAAAAATTTGATTTTGGGAAATTTTCTGAGGGTCCTAGTGACTCAGGACATGACCATGCTCTATTCTAACAATGTCTTGTAGGTTTATATATACTCAGTTGGGCTCTAATAACCCCCCAAGGCCCATAATTCAAAATTGGGCATTCCAACTTTGGAGGAAGTGGGAGAAAACCTTGTCAATTATACTCGGCTATAGGCAAAGCATAATTGTTAGGGGCAAAAAACTCCCTGGAATACCTTAGTTGAAATTCTACGTCTTAGGAGACCGAACCACTCAAAACACCCTAATAGCACATTTTATTACAAACCCCGCGGGGCCATGGTCATAATTATTCAAAACAAAAACTGACTAGCCAAAATTGGCTAGACACAAAGACAGATCAACTGATACACTGGAATCAAACATTGGGCATGTTTGTCAACTGGCGGCTCCTCAGGTAACCCAACTATGGTACAAAAAGTTGGTAACATCTGGCTCCAACTGTGGGATAGGTACTTGCTTGATCTATTGATCAAAAAGAGTGCCTGAGAATCCAGGAATCTCTGGTACCTGCATGTAAACAGAAGTGTTTCAGGCCCATGTATATGATAAAAATATGCCATGATGAAATACCAAAAAATATTTTTGCTTTTTTCGAAATAAAGTGCATGAAATAAACTTTTTCTTTTTCAACATATATAAGTGAAGTATAGTACAGATGCTAATATACAAAAGTAAGGAGCTTTGATACAACATTCTACAAGGATATGATACATAAAATATAGTACAAAAATAAAGTACATAAAAATACAACAAGGATGGGTTTAGAAAAGCCCTGGGATGACCCCTTGGTCATCTTGGAGGTTGTTTCGATAAAAAGGCTTCAAGTGTTGGCCATTCATGGGAAGGTTTAATATTTCTCCATCCATGGTGTTAAGGAAAAAAAGAATTGGTGCCAGCCGTGTTGCAGATGATAAACGGGCCTTTCCAAAGGCTGTCAAATTTTCCATGCTTCCCAGGCTTCTCCCTTCTCTTATCCCATAAGAGAATAATATCTCCTATTTGGAAAGATCTCGGCTTGGCTGACTTGTCAAAGGTGCCCTTCATGCTTTCTTGATGTCTGAGTGATTGATCAAGGGCAGCTCTTCGAGATTCATCCAACTCTATAATCTGATTGATCCTTTGCTCCATTTTTTACTGTTCCGTGCCATATTCACTTAACATCCTGAATATAGGGATCTGCATACTAACCGGAAGGGTGGCTGTGAGTCCATACACCAGCTCAAAAGGTGACTTTCCAGTTGAGTTCTTTTTAGTGATCCTATCTTCCCACACAGCATACTTAATCTTGCTATCCCATGATCTCTTATTATCCCCCACAGTCTTCTTGAGGATAGTCATTAAATTTTTGTTAGTGGACTCAACAAGTCCATTGCCCTGTGGGTAGTAGTCTGATGAATGGGATAGGACAATGCCATATTTAAAACATAAGTCGCTCATTTTTTCGGAACTAAAAGCTTTGGCATTATCGGTTGTTATTTTAAGGGGAGTTCCGAATCTGGTGATGATTCTTTCCTTAATGAAATCTATAACAACCTTCTCAGTGGCAGTTTTAGTGGGTATAGCCTCTACCCACTTAGTGAAATAATCGGTTGCTGTGAGAATCCAGCAAAAACCATTGCTAGAGTTATCCTTGAATTTCCCAATAAAGTCAAGCCTCCACTGCTGAAAAGGGGCAAGGACGACAACCGGAGTAAGGGGAAGAGCTGCCAACTTCTGCTTCCTAGTGAAAAGCTGACACTCTTGGCAACACTTGACATGCTTGTGAGCATATGCAAAAATGGTTGGCCAATAGTAACCAGCTCTCAAGATTTTGTGGGCAGTTGTATTTGCTGCATAATGGCCTCCACAAAATCTTAAGTGAAACTCTGCTAATATCTTCTTAGAATCTTGTTCGTTGATGCACCTACGTATGATACCATCTGGGTTCCTCCAACCCAGACCCTCTTGGGTAAGGCAATACCTAGCAGTCTTAAATCTCAAAGCCCTACGCTTGTGTCCTTTGAGGTGATCAGGGCAAGTGAGATGGAGAAGGAAGAAAATGATGTCGGAATACCAATGATTATCAAGCTCTTGAAGGGCAGGAGTCATGGTAGTCTGAGGGATATCGTTTTCTGCAATCATTTCAATGGCTTCTTCATTTTTCTGAGTAAGCATTCTAGCAAGGCCTTGTCCTTTGATTAATTTAGTTGGCCTTATTTCAAGGTCATACTTCTGGATCTTGGACACCCATGTACCCCTTACTCCTAAACAATCTTTTTGAGATAGGATATCTTTAACCACAGTATGGGGAACATATCCGATAACCTTAGAATACTCGATATAGGTCCTGAAATGTTTTAAAGATTTGACTAAGGCATAAGCCTCCTTCTCCATAATGGTATACTTTAGTTTAGAGTTCTGCAAGGCTCTACTCATGAATGCTATAGGTTGCTCGAACCCTTCGAAGTTCTTTTGGAGCAACACACCTGCAATCTAAGTCACATGACACGAGGACACGGGACACAGAGGACACGAAAATACGAGTATTCGACACGGGACACGACGACCTCGAAAACAGGACACGAAGGACATGTTTCATATATATATATATATATATATTAAAAACTTAAATATATATATTACTTTTTAAATATACCACATTTTTAAAAAACTAGAAGTCTATACATCAATCTGAAATTTGAATCATAATATCATTGAAGTAACAAGTTGAACATTCAATTTAAATTTGACAATCAATCATGAATCAATAATAAAATTATAATTTAATAATTTATCAATGAACATTGAATCATGAACTTTGAGTCTGATATTTCTCATTAAACCATCAAAACCAAAATGTATTACATAGATGATAGATATTGAGAGAATGCAACTGTCAAATACAACATAGAGTTACTACTACAGTCTAGTATCTACAGTACTACTAGATCTAAGATCTTAGATAGTAGATACTAGATACAAAAAGAAAATAGTAAAATACTAAATAGCCACAAGGAAGATTCTCATAGCTCATCAGTGGTACTAGCCATGGACAACTGTCAATAGTCCTCCTGCTCCTCCATGTCAAATTCAGCACCACTGTCGTTGCTCTCTCCTCTATCCTCCTCCTCATCCTCCTCTATACCCAATGGCAATCCAAGATCTGATGTTATGTCTGCTGGTGTGGAGGATGACCCCTCATTAGGCTCATCATCAAAAGTCACTGGCTCTAGCACTGGGTCAGTAAGATCCATGTTGGCTAATGCCAACTCTATATTGTTGTCCAAACCCATATCATCAAGAAATACATCCCACATCTTTGTCTGACCCTTCAACCACTCTTGCCTCTTCCTGTAAATAAGACGAAGATTGGTGTGCACATGCACCATTGCCTCTGCCCTGGACTGCTCAAGCTTGCTCTTTTTCAAGCTATACAAATTTCCATATGTGCTCCAATTCCTCTCGCAACAAGAGGATGAAGTGACCTGGGAGAGGATCCTCATGGCTAACTGTTGTAGAATAGGGCATCCTGCCCCATGAGATGTCCACCAACCATGGGCCTTCTTGACCCCCATGTCTCCAAGCATATCATACCCTCCAAATCTCCCCATGCCAGTGGAGAACTCTATGAAGCCCTCCTCCACCTCCTGAAGGGATGCTCTATCCTGAAATATCCTTCTAAAAGCTAACTTCCTCCCATTTGATATCTCTAAATCCATGTGAGGAGCAAATCTGCGTGAGGGCCCACCACTGAGCCATTCCTGACTGTAGAACTTGGGATTCAATGAATGAGCCAAACAATGCAAAGGTGTGCAATTCTTATCCCACTTGGAAAGAAGAATGCCCTGTATGGTGGCCCATAAGCTCTCTGATGATGTCCCATACTTGGAGAAACCATTCTCCATAATAATGGTCTTCATAGACTCAATCATGGAATCCCACCCCTCATAAACATCTCCTAAGATGGGTTGGTCTGTGTCTGCAAACTGCAACAAGGAAATGATAGGCTCCATGATATTAATGACAAGATTTACCTTCTCCCACCAAACATCATCTAAGACTGTTTCCTTTACTTTTTTTGAAGCAAGTTGATCCGTCTTTCTCCAAAAAGACCAAAGATCTGAAATAACCATGGCCCCAAGAGCAGCCTTGACCTCCCTCAACCT
>LPNX010027794.1:215084-243472 GCA_001517045.1 Pseudotsuga menziesii
CAAAATCACTAAGTTTTTCAGTCTTTATCTCTTCTTGGAGGGGTTCCAAGAAGGTGGAGTTGATTTGATAGGTTCCATTTTCATCAGTGTGGTAAGCATACTCATTCAATGGTTTTTGAGGGTTTTCAACATGGTGTCTTTTTTCCTTTTCAAAATACAACTTAACAAGTGAAAACTCTGATGCTGGTACGGTGGCATAGGTCCAATCCATTTGGATTGATCCTCCCAAAGTGGCACCCCATTTCCTAGAAAGCAACATCCCCCATTTGTCTAGAACGTCAATAACAAGGATGTCCATGGTGATTTGGATATCCAGATACTTAGCCAATCTAACTAACTGGTTCTCAATCATCCCTTCAACTTTAGCTGGTCTAGAGTCCATGGCACATACATTCTGGTATGGCCTTGTGGTTTTTAAGTCAAGCTGCTGCATGACTTTTTTGGTCATGATGCTGGAACTAGATCCTGAGTCTAACATACAATTGTGTAGAAGAAGATCACCCATCATCAATGATCCCTAGTATGTAGAACTATAGGTGGATCGACAAAGACATTATTTGAAGTTCGCTCCACGGTATCATAAAAGGTGACCTTTTTAGGGGTGAGAGGCTTTACAGGATTTGAAGGACTTTCTTCAGTTTGAGAATCAACCTTACTTGGAGGGTCTAGGATTTTCAAAAGTCTCTCTCTTTGGCCAGGGATTTTACATAATTCAAGGACTGGAACAGGGACTTTTGTATTTGCTAGCCAATTACCTAAGTCAAAACTTAAATCAACAATTTCTTTAGTTTCTACTTCTTTGGGAGGGTTAGGAGCTGTTACCTTAGGAATATTCTGTGCAGAAGCCCCTTTTCTTTGATAAGTTATTCCCTTGAAGTTTTGAGTGTTGTTGATATGCTCGGCTGAAAGCATCTCACCATAGTATTGAGTTAAGTGGTCAACTTTCTTTTCATAATGATTGGCACGTGGCCAACTTCCTATGGAGATGCTAGGGATGTCATCTATGTTGTTGATATAATCAGGCTCGCTTGCAGACTTACTGGGACCGCACCCTTTGGGATAACCATGCTCCTGGACATAACATGCATAATGACAACCAGATTCCTCATGGAAATCTCTGCATGCCCTACAAAATGGTTTGTAAAGCTCAACCACATTAGTAGCCTCTAGCAGATGAGGAGGCCTCTGCTCATGGTTGGGATTCTTTCTCTGCCATGTTTGCCTTGCAGGGAAAGTTCTAGGAGGTGGCGGAGGTTGCGTTCTTTCAACTGTTATGACCCTATTCTGAACTTCCTTAATCTGCGCTAAGTATTTCCTTTCCATTTCTTGCATTTTCTCAGTTAGGTCTGTAAGCTTTTTTTCATAAGCTTCGTTTGACGGATCCTTCCCTTTGTGTTCAACATTTTTAAGAGGAACGGATGCCCTAGAGTAACCTTGGATGTTTGACTCTCCTGAAGACTGCATATTCTTATCAATTTTGACAGCCAAACCCTGAGCTAGAAGTAAAGTAGCTGGCTCTTTGTCTCTAATCTGGTATTGGATCTTGCCACTTAATGCTTCAATGTAATAATCCAAAACATAAGCTGCAGGAGGAGAATAAGTGGCAGGGATGGAATTTGCCAACTCAGTGAACCTATTATTGAACTCATCCATCGTTTCAATTTCAGATTTCTTCATGCTAGTCAAAGCTGCTACTAGATGTCTAGGTTCCTTTTTATTGCCAAACTTTCCAAGGAAAGCAGTCTTGAAGTCCGCTATGGTGGCAAAAGAATTGTTTGGCAAATTATCATACCAGTTGCTAGCCTTGCCATCCAAAGACAAAGCAAACAAGGTCATGTATACGTCTTCATGTTTATCAGCACCCCTAACATAAGACCCGCAGTGCCTGGAGAAATTTCTGAGATGTTGCTCAGCAGAGACAGAGGCATCAGTGCCATTATATGTCATAAGTTTGTTGATAGGCTTTTCTGGAATGTTATGAGGTTGACCTGCTATTTGAGTAAAGTTGAGTTGAGTAAAGAACTCACCCATTGTGTCAAGGAAACAGTTATTGTTTTGCAAATTTTCTAAGTTTTCAGGAAATAAAAGGTGGATGTCTGAAACAGACTCAGATCCAAGTTCTGCAAGGATCCTACGAGAAGCTAGTTTGTTCAGTCTCCTCCTATGGACTTTTTCAGGGTCAGGGATGAAATCGAACAAACCTTCAGAGTTTCTTATAGTAGAATACCTCGAGGTGTTAACTGACAGTGGAGTCGCCAGGTGGACTTAAGTCTAATTTCGGAGAGAGATTGGACTAAAAATCTACCAAAAAGGGGAAAAAAGGTAAAAAACTAAAAGAAACAAAGGTCGTCCAGGAACAAAAAGATTTGTCTCCGGTAGCGGCGCCAAAAAATGTTGTCTGCTGATTGCATATCAGCAGCAGAAATCTAATGAACGCTGTCTCCTCACTTAGGAAAGTGGGAGAGGTGTGACCTTGGGGGCAAGCACAGAGCTAGGTACTGTCACCTACTCCTAGCTCCTCCATTTAGGCTAACTCCTAACAAAGCCAAGGGGGGTAGTCCCTACAAAAGAGTTTCTATGGCTCTTGAGTTGTTAAAGTGTTCTTAAAGGTTGCGGATGCGGATGGGTGTTGTTTAGGAGTTATTATGATTTGAAGGTGTTTACTTATTATGAATGTGACACAAAATCAAAAGATCAATCCACGTTGCAACAAGAGATTAAAAGATAAGTATAAATTCTAGACTTTTTGATTAAGCATATAGAGATAGCATTTATAATGAATCACAGACAATTGATCAATATAAGATAATTATGCAAAATTAATCAAGGACCAGTGCCTTATGGAGTCAATGATACTAAAATGCGCAAATAAAACAATAAGTCTAGGAATCCAACTAGTGAGTATTAGATTGTGCGAATGCTCTTGGTAAGTTTTAAGGATTTTATGTGCTCTTGATTTAGGTGTCAGCGAAGGTTTGTCAAAAGCCGGGAGAATGTTCCAAGTTTAATCTGTTGAAGACATGACGGCCCGCCCAGTATCCCAAGCTGGTATCGCGAAGATTGACCAGCTAGCTGAGAAGCTTAGACAACGGGGAGTTCCGGCGCCTCTACTAAGAAGAACTTAGGAAATTCTCTACAACATCGATGCGTTGGTTATGGGGTTTAAATTTTATTATGTTTCTCTTGCAAGATTAAAAATCCAATGCCGTTTCTGGGTACTCCGATTTTGAAGTCGGTCAGAGCATACTCTGGCAAGGAGACAACGAAGTTAATTAATTATGGGGGAGTGAGTTGCAAATTTTATTAAGTCGATTAATTAAGACTCTTCGACAGAGAGCGCTCTTGACCTTGTCTTATGACAAAGGTTCAAGAGACTTAGCTAATCTAAATGCCTAATGCAAGGATATGCAAGTCTAACTATGCTCTCCAATAGAGAGTGCTCTTGACTTGGGTTATGACAAGTTCAAGAGACTTAATTAATTATTGATTAAACTTTAAGAAAAAGAAAGCTAAACTACCCAAGAGTCTCTTTCAGGCTTTTTAGGCCCTAATCGGGAAAGCATGGGGGTAAGTAAAATTATATCAAAAAAGTAAACAAACTTTGCATTAGCTAAGTAAATAAACAAAGAAACATTTTTGTCTTTTATATTTTATGAATGATAAACTAATAAAAAATGAACTGTCCAATTTTAATTAAAAAAAAGAAAACTTCTAACAATTGAAACTATTCTATCCTACTTTTAGCAAAATATGAAGCAAAGCATGAAAATGAGGAGACGATACAAGCTTCCCCCAAATGGGGGAAGAGGGGTGTGGGCACCGTAATCCCACTTGCTCTTTATTAATTTGCTTACAATGCTTTCCTTTGCTGCTGCCTTTTTTGCCTCTTTTCTTATTCTTGGAAGGCCTTTGGAGCAATCTGCAAAAGGGTAAAAGAAGAAGAGAGAATTTATGGTTTTTGAGGGCTTGATTCTTTAGAATTTTGTCAGCATTTCCGCTGTACCTGTTACAAAAGTAAAAAATCAGCAAGCATATATTGTTAAAAGATGGTAGGAAAGACAATGCAAAAATAAAAATTTTGGAAAATTTTTTATACTTCGAATTTTTTTTGAACATTTACATGCAAAGCATAAATTTTTCTCTAGATCTAATGAAGGAAACTAGATCTAGCAAAAGCCCTAATAAAAGATCTGAATAATGAATATTGAAACTTGGATCTATTTCATGAGCAAATGCAAAAAATTTAAAGAAGAAGGGTAGAGAAAGAAGTTTTTTGTGGATGGAACACAAGAGATGGAGGAAGACTCCGACTTTCTTTCGAATGAGAAGAGAACGATCCTTGTAGGCCCTGCAATCACAAAATGTTAAATGACCGATTGCTTGAAGCTTGGGCTAGATGTAGCTGAACTCGCACCCTTCTTCAACCTGTGAACCCTGCTAATACCAAAACTCAAATACAAGTGAGATCATATAAATGAAAAGTATGCTAAGATGGTTCGATCGAGATCAATATTACGTATAACTAACTACTCATATTTATCAAGATTATAACCTGCTTTGCATAAATAATTGATTTGAAACTACAAACAACTACTCTACTGTGCCAACAGTGGCCCTCTTGAGCTTAACAAATAAACTAATCTCATTCAAGTAAAACAATAATGGGTTAGAAGCAGTATCACCTCAACCATGAAACATTCACCACATGCAAAAAGAGATGGACCTCCAAAGTCGAAAATCTTATTAATCAAATGTAAGCAAAGCTTAATACAATTTTTGCAGAGTAACTCCAGCACAAAAGCTCCACCCTGATAGAGCTCAAAGAGCCTCTATTTATACAAAGAGAGAAGGCTAAAACCCTAAAACCAAACTAAGAGTAACACCAGAGTAAGTGAATGAGCTCGGCATGATGATTTGGAGTTGAACTGAGCTGCAACTGAGTGCTGGAGTAATGAGGGAGGGTGAGGTGGCTCATCCTCCCTTGTAATGATCACCCAACCAATAGATAACCCACACCTCAACCAAAAACGGATTTGAACAAAGAGGGCAAGTTTCTGACTGATAGTTCAACTGCTACACTCCGATACTTGATCTTAAACTGACCGATATTGATTTGAATCATCATAAATGCTCCGTGCCATGTCATTTAGCCTTTTATTTCGCTGAATTCGGATTAATTTGGAGAGATTTGGATTTTCTCCAAAATAATCATTTTTATTAATTAATCAATATTTTCCCCAAAACTGACTTTTTTGAGAAAATATGAGTTATGTGGCTGAATGATGATCTGAAACTTGGATCTGGCTGGCTGATTGATCAAGAATGATTTTTGCCTGGCTGACTTATTACAAATTGAATTTTTCCATTTAAATTATGGAAAAATTTATTTAAAATTTCGGGAAAATAAAAAAAAAATTTGACGCATTCGGTAAATTTTTTTCGGGAAATTTTCTGAGGGTCCTAGTGACTTAGGACATGACCATGCTCTATTCTAACAATGTCTAGTAGGTTCATATATACTCAGTTGGGCTGTAATAACCCCCCAAGGCCCAGAATTCAAAATCGGGCATTCTAGCTTTGGAGGAAGCGGGAGAAAACCTCTTCAATTATACTCGGCTATAGGCAAAGCATAATTGTCAAGGGGAAAATACTCCCTGGAATACCTTAGTTGAAATTCTACGTCTTAGGAGACCGAACCACTCAAAACACCCTACTAGCACATTTTATTACAAACCCCGCGGGGCCATGGTCATAATTATTCAAAACAAAAACTGACTAGCCAAAACTGGCTAGACACAAAGACGGATCAACTGATACACTGGAATCAAACATTGGACATGTTTTTCAACCGGCGGCTCCTCAGGTAAACCAACTATGGTACAAAAAGTTGGTAACACCAAGTACAACACAGAGATGGTATTCTTTCTCAACAACTTCTGAAAGGTTCTCTTTGTAACCAATCATATGTTTGGAAGCACGACTATCTATGAGCTTGTTGTCACATATATAGTAGCTGGGCTACTTTAGTTCCTGAGCAGTACTGAGCAATTCTTTGAACTAGTCCTTTACTATGAGATCAATAGATGATGAACCAACAGTTGATAATCTCTCACTTTCAGCAGATACAGAGTGTCCAGATTGACTAGTTCTATGCCATGACTAAGCCTTGTGACCCCAGATTCGATGACTGAGTTAGCCATTTGTATGATCCATAGTAGAGATTAATATAATGCCTATGTATAGTAGCAACAGTTGTCATAGGGATTTTCAAACTTGATTTCATATCCAGTGCAGGTATATGATCTAGGTGATATTATAGTTTGTGTAATATGGATTTTGATGTTGCTTTGTTACCTATTTTAGTAGTGAGACTCAGTTGATATGGATTATATGTTGGCAATACTTTATCTTGGTTTACTTGGAATCTAAAGTATAAATGATCTAATGGTTTTGATCGGGAAGTTCCTTTGTATATTCATTGACCGTGTCCTACTGCTAGTGTGGATTTAGTCTTTTCCCCTCAGGGACATAGCTTGCTAGTTTTGGCATCACCGCCATCGTCTCCATCCATCCGTTGTCTTTCCATTTTTATTGACTATCTTGACTTGTAATTTGACAAGTGACATCTGGGATTTCCCCCACCTTCACCTCTATGTTGGAATAGGTCTCCATGTATAAAAATTGTGCTTTGATGTCGGTTTATGTGATTTTTGTCACAGGGATTGTCTACCTCTAGGTCTTGAAAACAAGTAGTCCTCCCAAAGAAAGTGTCTTTAGATACTAAGGCATCAGAGCTTAAAGTTATTCTAAATGGATGCCCTGCCAACAAAATAAAAGTGTCTTTAGACACTACAGGAAATGAAAAATAAAACTAGCCTGTGGCCAAGAGACGAGCACTAATCCATTGTATGGTGTAAGGTTCATGTATCTCCACAGAGTATCAGGGAGGCAAGCCCAAGAAGGTTGAGCCTTAGTCATTTTCTAGAAGCCCAGAAAGCTTTCTAGGGCACTTGCTCTTGAAGGATGGCAAGTTATAAATGAAAAATAAAGTTGATGGCTAGAGGATCAACACTCATTCTTTGTATAATGTACGGCTCATCTTCCCCCACAGGGAAGCAGGGAGAGACTGACCCAAGAAGGTCATGTCTTTGTCATTATATGGAGGCCCAGAAGGCTTATCAGGGCACCTGCCTTTAGAGGTCAACTAGCAAAACAAATGTTGAGCAATTTAAATCTTAAAATGTTGCTTGTCTAGAGTCTAGTGGAGCCTTCTCATCATTCCACCCATTTGTGAGACACCGCCATGCCCTATTGTTCACCTAGTCCAAATTATGTGTTGTGTGGATCCCCTTGTCCTTTAGCCCAAATGCTTACAGTGTTAAGTTATCAAGTCATGCCTTGGACTTGCCTTTTGTTTTATGATCCCTCCACCCTTGACCAACAAACGGGCTAAATCTATAAATGAGTATACACTGGAGGATCTTGTTTTGAAGCAATTGATCATTTTAATTTGTATTATTATTATATTTATTGTGCTTATACTTGCCAACTAAATCTAGTCATACTAGAAGTGTCACTGCTAACATAGATAATTGAGCATGCATGTCCACTTGTACTTTGCAGCATCAGAGTTTAGCACTTGGGTCATCAGTTGATCAGTATTGGCCAGGCCATGAGCAGGATCCAAGATGAGTTATAGACTGACATTTGCAGTTGATGATTATTTATGGTCTACAGGTGTCCATTAGACATATTCATGCTTTAGATGGTGATTTATTATGATGGCTTGTGTTATTCTTATGATTATCAACATTTATGGGCTTTATTATTTTTATTGTTTTGACATGGATGGGGCCTCTGATGTACTTTTGTGATGGACTTATCGGGTATGAGTACTCATTCCTAGTAGATTTGGACATTCTGAGTCCATTGGTGCAGCTGGTTTTCAGTTTCAGGCAGGCACAGGATAGATATGGGTCTCTAGGATTTCCTGCAACAGATTTTCCTGGAAAAAATTGAAATAAAGCATAGTGAAGAAAAAATTAAGTTCTCCTAGGGCGCTATAGGGATTCTTGGGGTGCAGCCAGTCGTTTGTACCATACTACCATGGTGCCAGATCCATTAGTGTAGTCATTTGACGTTGATTTTTGGTTCGTTGTGAGATATTGGTTGTTTTATGTTCTCGAGGCAGTATTTTAATAATTAAAATTGGCTAATGAGGAAATCAATTTGTGTGATTGAGGCAAAGGATTGGCATAGAATTGGTCTGAGACAGAGTATTTGGGTCATCTTCATCGTCCAGCATCAGCTCCACTTCAGTTGGGGTCCACATGTCCTTGGCTTATGCATTGTGAGGATTTTTTGATGTATTTTGAGGGAGATCCCCTAGTGATTTTTATCACTCTTTAATATCATTTGCCACCACACATTGTTATTGTGCCATGGGGCCATGCTAGTGAAGGGTAACATAACCACCTAGCCCCACCATGTGCTACTTTGTGGTCATAAGTCATCTTTTATGTGGTGCGCCCCTCATCGGGCATTTCTAGTGATGCGCCCCCTTATATTTTTGAGTTGATCCATGTTGTTATCACCAACCTTGTAGTTGCCTATGTGAGATGGATCTAGGATGGACGGTAGAGGGACATGCAACTAAGGAGGTGGAACCAAGATTGCCTCGACTCCCAAATGGATGGTTGTCATGCCAATCGAGGCAGACTTCACTTGATGCTTTCTTAGCCCAAGACAACAATGGGGGAGACCCAGATCTACTCCCGACAGGAGAGATCAGACCTAGACACCAGATCAGATCAAATGGACTTGAGGTACGTAAGGTGTAAGGTGATGGAAACCCTAGATCTATGGATGACGTCACTAGATGAACTAAGGCTCTGGATCAGGGTTTAGGAGATATGAAATTTGATCCAAGTTTAGACTCAAGTGACCTATGAGGCAAATACTAGATCTAGGGTTAAGGTACTAGCAAAAGGTGAAAATATCTGTTGCCTTGGGAAACGTAACCAATGCAGAGAAGGTAAGAACAAGTTTGGGGCTATCTAGTATCGAGGGATAGACTCGAAAGAAGGTATGACATTGTCAAAGCACTCGAACCACAAGGAAAGAGTCAAAACGCAAGAGGAAGAGGCAACAGGAGGGGTAGCGCTAGGGTTTGAAGATCAATGCCTTGGGATCTGGGCCAATGGAGTCACTTTTAGCCCAACGCTGAAGAAGACCCACCTAGGGTTGGACCTGATCTACAAACCCCAAAGTAGTTTTGCCGGAAAGGATCAGATCATGAGAAAGGAAGGCAACATGGAAGGTAGCGCCAGGGTTTGAAGACCAGTGTTTTTCAGATCTAAGGCAATGGAGTCACTTTTAGCTCAGCGTTGAGGAAGACCCACTTAGGGTTGGACCCGATCTACAAAACCTAGAAATGGTTTGCCCTGAGATCAAGCAGTTTGATCTATAATATTTTTTGTCTTTTTTTATATTTAGGATTTTAAGATAAAAATGGAGATGCAGATGCCAATGGATTGAGATCTGGAAGAGAAGCACTAACTTGTAGATCTTACCTAGAAAACCTTATAGCTGCCTTGATGATGATGATCCCCGCTATCTCGATCAGTTTGAGAAGATTTGAGTAAGTTCTATGCCCAACGTTTTGCCCCAAGAAGCCACTGCGCCCTCTCTCCTGCACAACAAACATCAACCATATCAGATTTGCTGCATCCTAAGAAAAAAAACAAATGCTACAGAAAAATAACAAGATGAAATCATAGATCGCATTGATGCTAATGAAAACACCCTGATACAAAACGCATCCAAGCCAAGCGAGTTGAGGAAACCCTGCAAAAACGCCCAAGTTGAAGTCGCCCTCCTGTAGTCAAGACAATGTTTCCCGAAAAAACATGTAGATCTCACAACAAATACCCAAATGCTAGGAAGCCAAAGATTTTCCAATCACCATCTAAGAACAACAGATGCAAAGGAGATCGAAGAATTTCCACAAGAAAAGTTTTTCTATTATACAGATCCAAGATCCAAAGACCCATTACAAATGAGATGCTTTCTCCTTTAAATAGGAATGAGAGAACCAAAATCCTAACCACTTTTCAAATGGGTGGCTAAGATTAAAAGATCCAAAAGTTCTAATCAACGGTTGAGATGAGCTCAACATAAAGTACATGGATCAATACAATAATATAATATAAAAATGGACCAAATCACCCTAGGAGAGGGGATCCCACTAAATAAAAATAAATGAAGCACATGGTGGGTCCAGGGAGTGTTAACTAACTCCCCTAGGGAGTCCCCATGGCACAATAAAAATAATATAATTTTTAAACTGCAAAATAGTCTCTTTGAGGAAATCATGAGCCTCCAAAAGCTTCAGAAAATAATATAATATGCCCAAAAACTAGATGTGGGCCCATCCAAGTGCTGCAACTGCTGGAGAAGAAGTGGAAGACATCACCCTCATCATCCGGACTCATCCCATGCCATTTCCTTGCCTAAGTAGCCCAAATTGAATTCTTTAATAGCCATTTTAATTATTTTTTATCTGCCTTGGGAAACGTGATATGCCAAAAACAGCCTCCTAGGTTGTTTGCGTTATCCAATTGAGCCCACTCAGCTCTCTGGGAGGGGAGTAATATGGTAGAAACGAGTGGCTGGACCCCACCTTCCTCACACAACGCCCTAGGAGATCCAAGAAAATTATCTCCCTGCTCAGACAAGCCATCCAGTATGACAAAACTGCACTAGAAGGTACACTGAGCCAAAATCATCTCTGCAACTGCCCGGAACGGAAAGCAAGCTGTCTCATTGGAATCAGAGAGTCCAAATCCATCCAAGGTGCATATTCATACACCCTATAGGTCTTTGCATGATCATCTACAATATCCAATATACCCAGATAGACAAAAATAATAATCTGTAAATGACCATATAATATAACCCAAGCTGACATCCATCCGCTGCAAGTGTTCAAAGGTTAAGACATGCTCTACAAATCATTCAAGTAATAATCATAACAAGTAGCAATCATTTCACTGGCGATTTATCAACCAAATATATAAGGTTTACATTTATTAGCTATAACTCAGTCCAAACTTTCAAGATCATACTCACTTCATAGTTGTAATCAATTTGCTAGTGAAGGGAGAAGGCTAAAAATTGAGAAGGCTTGGGCAAAGGATGACCACCAACTTGACATTGTGACACTTCAGATATGGAAAGGGAATACTCACTCTAGCATATGACGGACAAGCAACAACACATGGGATGGTAGTGTCTCACAAATGGGTGAGTTACTTCAGAGGTGCTTATTCACCTTGACAAATGCTCACAATCCAAACCAATACAAGTGAGGCCAGCAATCCTTAGATATAACTTTAGGAACCATTGCTTTTTTGGGCCTTTGATTTTTTCATAGCCTTGGTCCGTGTACGTATTTCACGGATTTTATTATTATTTTAGGCTTTATGCATTCATGTATGTTGAAAAACACTACTTTTCATGAATGTTCCAAGATTCATTTCATTGTACTTCAAAGCCTATTTCATTAGGCTTGCCTTGCATTCATGCATGTTTAAAAACACTACTTTTCATGAATGGGCTTTCTTCATAAGATATTCATTTCCAAATACATTGTATTGATGACAGCGCTACTTGTTTCAGGTTTAGCCAACACAACCTAGATAATTCAGAGCAGAAACACAAATAAACAGGGAAGCTTATCGAATCATAGAGGCTCTAGTGGGGAAAGGTCCTCCATGCCACAAGTCAAAATAGTAGGTCGGGTAAGAAACATAATTGGAAGGTAATGGATGGGTGGAGACAAATGAATAATGAAACCAACACTAGCACGCCAAAGTATGGTGAGAATGACTACCTCTATTCTCCCTAAGGAGGGTAAAACCAATGAATATGGATCAAGAACTTCCAGGTCTGAGTAGGGACATCAATACATAATATCAATACATCCAAGTCCACATATTTATATGACCGCCAGATCATGATACTAAATGCTAATACATGTCACAGGAATGAGTATAAAAGCAATGATAACCATAACACAAGATAATACAAGCTGAGTCATAAACATGTAAATAATCTGAACCAACATCTGTCCAATGATAAAGCACTGATACAACTTTGGGCACTAATAACTGCTCTGCAAATGGCTAAAATGACTACATCAGTCCTCAAATCTGAGTGTCCCAAGACTCGGTCATGGCATGGGATAGTACCATAGTCCATCAATCAAATCATGATCCATCATAAATGCTCATCTTAGCATCTCATATGTAGGGGAACTAGTTGAACAGTGTACTGAAATTTGAAAAATAGAATATGGTAGCCCGACTACTATATATGTGATAACACATGTGATATGTATCTGGCTAATCTTAGCCGTAGATTAGGATGATCTTATCTTATGATCTTGACTCTTGATCTTTTTGGATCTAGTTATTATGTATTTGAGAGATCTATATATTGAGATGCTCTCTCATTTGTAAAGGGACTTTTGGCTCTGGAAATATTGAATATAGTAAAACTTTTGCAGAAACTTTTTGGGAGCTTTGTGAATGTCGTGGATGTGATTGTTTTGCCTCTTGCTTAAACATTTTAGTGAGATCTTGTATGCAAACATATTCTTTTGTGAGGGTCGTACCCATCTTTTTGCAGGTAGTGAATTAGAGGAGGAGATTGCTAGGGCAACCCACATCGTCTTTCAACCAAATCACCTCATGTTCAGGGAGTGATCAATCGTTACTTTGTTCATTGAATCTTTCTCTGTGGATGTTGTACGTAGCTTATCTTTTTCATCAGTGAACAATTCTGACTTCGGTAGTGTTGTCGCCCCAAACTGGCACGCGGGTGCTGAAAGCCCAAACCGCGGGCGCGTCGGCCCAGCGACAACCTCTCGAGAGAGAGGCCAATGTCACCACACCTTCTCTCTCCTCGCTTTAGGCTGGCTCTTCTCCAGCTCTAGAGGGGGTTTCCCTAAGTTCGGATCGCTAAGGCAGGTGCAGCTGAGGGCAGGGTGATCTGAAGAGGCTGCCTTAGAGAAACTCGGGTAGTAAAAAAGGAAAATGATTCGGATTGATGGGCAGGAAGGGAAGGGAGGATCAGTCCTCGAGGGAAGGCCAGTGCCGGTACCAGCAGGGTAAATGGAGTCAGAAGGGGACTCAGAAGAGCTTTGTGTTTCGCAGAAGTGAGACTAAGCTGGTCCGTTCCATAACCAGAGGCCAAGAGAATGGAAGTATAACTGACTACTTTTCATTACTCCCAGACCTCTGAGAACACAACGGAGACAAACAACTTGGCAGCCGCAAATGCTTGCCCAATGTGCTAGATTATAGCCCTCTATGCTGGCTTGGTCTATAACTTTATGAAAACCTGAAGCTACAACGGAGAAACCCAACATATCCCAAAAATACTCAACATGATATTTTTTCTTTATTGGCTCTGGGGAAAAATCCTCCCAGCCTCTAAATTTTCCATCGTTACAAATGAAGAGCCTTGCTCTTTTATAAGCCTGAAAAGGCTCATTTTACTTTTTTTATTTTCAAAAAATAAACCAAATAATAAAATAATAAAATAAAATAAAAAATGAGATAAAAGGCAAAAATCCCCTTTTCTCTCAATCTATATCTAAGTAGACTTTCACATAACTAAAGAAAATGACTCACTTAACTAAATGCTCAATCCCATGGTGAAATGGTAGCCGTTTAAACAACCACGTGACACAATACAACCATGGATAAAATTGGCACTCTTTGAAACCCGGAATGGATGCTTCCAGGTGGATGCTGGTCAGCAGCAGAAAGGTGAGCATAGCTCTATGTTAGCCATGGAATTACCACTAAAACCGCCGATTCACCAATACTCCTCCAAGCCACCAATCTACTTGATTGTAGATCATGGTTTACTCCCGGCAGTTGGCTCATCCAAAGTTGTTTTTGACAGATGGATGTATATACGACCACCATAGCTGCTAAGTACTGCCTGATATGTATATGACTCGGCTGCTAATATGAAGAATGAACCTAGAACAAAACTCAGCGTCTAGCAGTCAGTCGCTGTCAAAGGAAAACGGGGTTCCATCACATCTGCTCCAAAAAAAACTCTGTGATTCAATGTTAATCAGCTCACTGTCAAACAAACTCCACGAATTGGTGATCTTGACTGCAACAAAAACACTCCACGTTATAGCAAAAAGAACACCCACTACCTGTCACCCAAAACGAAATTAGATCGAACGGTCATTTCCACGTGGGATCCCACCAATCGTGCCTGTTCTGTGACTCAGCCACTGATGAGGAATTGGTGACATGGGCTGAAGAAACCCCAAACATTTAAGTGGCAAAAAACCATGATATTGTGAACCGATCCAAGAAACTTCATAAAACGTGGAGTTGATTCGCTGTCCACGAATTCCAAAAACCCAAGCTAGAGCTGATGTTGTGAGTCACGACCCACCGCATAAAATCCTATTTATGGACTGCAGGCCACGTCACCGCCGTGCCAATCAACTTGATCAAGATTTGCAAGTAGATTCTTCAGAGAACCAAACTTGATGATAAGTTTCAGTGCATTCATGTCTCCAATTCCTTGAACACCTGGAATAAAATCAGCATTATCAACAACAAGTGCCATTACATCTATAATTTGGGATGGTTTCAGGTCCCCATATTTCTCAGCAAACTGTTCTACACCACATGATATAATTTGAGATCCACGGGAAGAAATTCTCAAGAATCGTAATGAAGGACACAAGATTTGAAAGAAATCTTTATCTGGTGATGCAACCCGCACCTTCAAGCCAGCAGCTACTCTATTTACAACCAGTGTCCCTATCACATCATCCGCTTCTACACCTGAAACCTCAACGATCTTTACTGACATGGCCTGTATAGTTGCCTTGAAATATTGGAGTGCTTGAACTATCGTATCAGGAGTAGGGGTGCGATTGCTTTTGTAAGCAGGATACAAAGTATGCTTGAATGTTGGACCTCCTGACAAAAAAAATTCTTGGCTTAGGTTGGGAGGATTGTAATCGAATTCGAGTCCACGATGGTAAAAAACCACCGCTATGTGTGATGGACACAATTCCAACATGTCAAGCATAGCTGAGAGGGCTTTGAAGATAGAGAGCATCCAATCTCCATCAGCATGCTCCAGATTGCCATAATGTAAACTTGCCATCAGCTGGTAGTATGCTCTGTACATTGTAGTTGTGCCATCTATAAGCAACAACCTACCATTTGCAAGCTTTAACCTTGTACCATTTAATATTTTTATGCAAAGTGTCTGGAATGTCTTCAGTCTTGTTTGTTTCAAAAAATAAAGGAGCTCATGTAGATTCTCCATCACTAGACGATTCACAGCTTTCTAGAGATTCCTGATCATCTGGTTGTTCACAGATTTCCTTGAGGTTCACACTAGCTGAGAAATACCGACCCTGAACACGTAGAGGAAAACGACAAGCAGTGGTTGACTTTTGCCTGCCAACTATCTGAAGAGAAGAACCTCCCAGCTTGGGCAATGATCTCCACAAATGACAAAGGTACTGATGTGAAACCCAAGAACATGCCATTCCCCCAGCATCAGTAGCACATGCTGCTTTAGATAACTCTGTTATCAGAATGCATGCCTGAGTTTTGCAAAGGCCTGACCTTGGAATAAAAGCTGATAGAGGATATAGTTGAGCAATGACCATATGTTTATTTTTTATGCTTAATAAGTTTAAAAAACAGGCTGTATATTAAACTTATTTGGCTCCTAGTGCCTGTTATCTTTTGGTCTTGAAAAAGCAAATTGCGTAATCCTCAAGCAATGCTGCCAACTCTAGAAACAGAGCATGCTGCAATTTTTTGTTGATTCTTTCCTTGAAAAATCAACATCTCCCAGCAACAAATCCACATACCCACTGTGCTCCATTCCAAGTTCTTTTAATTCCCATTGTAAGTGCACCATTACCCACACAACCTACACCTTCTTTGTCAATCAAATAGGAAACTGTTGACATGGAAACTTCATTTAAGCTACAATCATCACCCCTGGGAGTAGGAGTCTTCTTATGACGAAGAGGATTTCCTCTTTTTGACCACTGACTGAAACCAGCTTGTAACTCTTTGCTTTCCTCTTCTCTAGAATGATGGTTAGAATTCAATCTTAATACTCTAGAGAGCCCAAGATGGGATGAAGCTAATAAAGAGGCTCCATCTCCCACAAGGCTAGCTAAATTTACAGCTTTAATGGTTTCTGGGGAGATCTGCTGCCAAGTCTCTTTTCCAAAACCATCCTCAACGCCTTCACGATAAACTTTTGTAAGACCTTTGCTGCTTCATCAAGGCATGCTGCATGCTTTGAAACAGTTTGACTGTCTTTTCTACCATCTGCCTTGATCAAACTAGCTAAAATCCTCTCATCATCAGGAATTTGAGGATGGAATTATTGTCCATACTGTCTCTCTGTTTCACAATTGATCCATATACACAATGTCCAGCATGATGTCCTTTTTCATGGTGTCCTGTCACGTGATGCCCTGCAGCATGTTCTAGTTGACCACAAAATTTACAAACCTTTGAAACGTAGACAGGCTGATGATGGTCCTCTCTTGTAGCTCTGTGGATACCCCTGTCAAATCAGGGGGTAACAGGTAGATTGATTTTGAAGGTGGAGAAGAGGGGGTGCACTTCCTATATTGGGCATTTTTTCTTCATTGTATGTTGGATCTAGCTCAAATTTGTAACTAATTGGAAGGATCATCGACATCTAAGGCGGCTGCAAGTATTCTCAGGCACGATCTGCAAGGTACGTATTGTGTTCCGTTATTTTTATCCAATTGTCAAACAAACCCTTGTTCTTAAAGCCCTCGTTTTGTAGATCTGCTAGATCTGATGAGTTTTTGATGATGACCATCAAAATCCACTTGGAGATTGATGAATAAACCCTAGATCTCAAGTTTCACGTTAATCAGACTCCATTTTCCCTGGGATCTAACACTTGTCACTCTAGGTGGGGGCGCCCCTCTTGGGTTATTGGCCTTTTCTTTAGATCTATCAGATGGGTATGCTTGAACCCACCTCAAAATCACAGATCCAATCTTCAAGCAGCCTGATCTAGTCATCTCATGCCCTGATCTATTCTTTTGGGTCCACTTTTTCCACTTTTGCATAAACCCTACGTGGGTCCCTTTAGGATTTCCATTCGTGTGGCTATATCTCTTTAGATCTATCTGTTGGGTAGGCTTGAACCCAATTGATTCCCATAGATCTATCCTCCAAGCACCTAGATCTAGTCATTCCATACCTTGATCTACTCTTTTGGGTCCACCCTGTCTACTTTTGCATAAAACCCTACACGGGTCCCTTTAGGATTTCCCTTCATTTTGCTAGATCTTCCTAGATCTACTTCCTTAACTCATTTGTGGTACAACCTCATTCAAGTTGGGTCATTTTCTATCTTTACTAAGCCTCCCCAACTTAGCCCTAATCTCCATACCACACCAATTTGATAGATCTAGTCTTACCCACTTCTTTATCTCTCCTTTCTTATACATTATGTCAAACCCTAGGAGTGTCTTGAGTAGGTGCACTAGCCTCTTAGCCTAGTAGGGTCTCTCCCTTGGTCTTTCTTCTGATTGATCTAAAGTGACAAGAGCCCATCCGGTGTGACAACTACCCTTTATCCGTAGTGGACGAGGCCCTTGCGTTGTCACCGGTTAGCTACCTCACCTCTATCATCCTGGATGGGATACCTTTAGTGGATAGCTACACTTTGTGTGATAACATATTTTGGCGTCGTTGCCCGGGAGGTAGAGGCTTACCTCTAGTGTATGCGAGTAGTACTTCAGTCTTATCTTCTGAATCATATTGCATCTGGATTAAGTTAAGTGAATGAATTATCCTTTGCCTAATTTTACATTCACTTGTTATTTTCTCGCGTCATACTTCCCCAACGACATATCTTTCGATGAGTTCATTTAGTATCTCACGTGACGACTCCACTGAGAAGCAAACCCATCCCACAAATCATAATGAACTCGGACTTATTTCTTCGATCCATTAAAGAATTAAATAAAACTATAACTAAACTTAAAGAGCAAAAAGAGGAAAGAAATGGATGGAGATCAAATTCTTGGTATAATTATGGGTATGAGCCTAACTATCACAATCCTTATCATTCCCACCGGTTTCCTCATCCTTATAATGATGTATCTCCAATAAATTATATTGAGTCGATTAGTAAGCATCAAACCCAACCAAATCCTTGCAATTAGAGCGACCGATTAAGTGATTCTTGTAATCCAGTTAGACATTCAAATCAAATCCCATTTAGAGAAGCCAGAATAGCTAGAACACGAGCTAAGTTGTTTCCTTTTGACTTTTCTGAAATAGATGGGGCGCTTCATTCTATGCCTAAGGATTACATTAAAAAGTTGTCTCGTTTCTATGGAAACAATGCCACATCTAATGAAGATCATTTGCAAATGCTTTGGGATCATATGGAAGTTAGAGGTGCAGATCATGAAGATGTTTACATGCGGGCCCTTGGAGAATCCTTAGATGGGGATGTCCATTTATGGTTTGATCATTTAGCACCAAGATCCGTCACTGGTTATGATATGTTTACTAATTTATTAAAAAAGTAATGGGGTGAGAACATAGATGAACCTTCAGAGCCTCAGTTAAGCAATGATTGTGATGTTGAGGATCAATTTGATGACGATAATCAGGATGATGACGATGATATAAGTAATGATTGTCCTTATCAATTCGATTTCTCATCTCTTGGGCTAATGGTGAGTGTGCCTGTGATTAAGTTTATGAGTGAGCCATCAATCAATAGAAATGTCACATAGTATATTAGGAATAACCATGATAGACCTCAAGATGAAATTGAATACGACATTAATTGAATCATACAAGATACTTTGTCATCATTACCTGAAGAAGGCACAGAGCTAGATCTGACTCATGAAGGGGGGCTCATTGATCATCATAAGAAGACTTTGAAGTTGAGCATCCTATCTTTGAGTCTATTGAAAATCTTTCTGAAGAGCATTTCCACGATCATTGTTTGGTTGATGAAATTTCAAATCAATGTTCAATTGATCAAAATTCTAATGCTAAATTCCAGTCATATTATTTGAAAAGAAGAATATCAAAATGATAAGAAAGCTTCATTTGAGGAGTCAATTATAAAAATGTGTGAGGACGATAATGAACCTAATAGTGATCTCATCAATTTACCTTCTTGCCAAGTGAATGAGTATAATGACAAATCTAACGAAGAACAATTGCTTATGAGTGAGTTTGACCAAGAGTGTACTTTGTTACAACCCTCAAGTTGTCCACTTCTTTACAAAGAATCCTCAAGGAATGGTTCACTTAATTTTGATAATATCTCTCATTCAATCATCAATCTCGATAAGGTGGTCCTTTCTTATTCTCATGATGTGGATTTTCTCCCTGTTCCGGAATTTGAGAGTGTTATTAATTCAAAAACCTTTCCCTCTCAAATTCCAAGATCAATTATTATAAAGGAGAATACATATTTTAAATCCACCCTCCCATCCCAACTTTTAAAGTCCTCTTGGATGGGTTCATGTTCCAATCAAGCTTTAACTTGCGAAATTTTCGGTAAAGAGTCTCGAGAGTGCCAAGTGGTCAACGGTAAAACATTTTATCTCCTCTCATCCTTGATGCATAATGCTTTCAATTTTGCTAATTTCTTTGATTGGGTGATTGAAAAGCTCTATAAAAAGCAATTCCATATTTTCTCAATCTTTAAACAACAAATGGGATTAATCTCAATTTCTGGTTTATTGGTCTCTAATTTGTCCCTATTTTGTTTCACCATTGATCATAATGTGAGTATGATTGAGTGTTCTAACCAGAAAGATGAGGGAAACAATGATAGCCTAGGAGGGATGAATCATGTGTCATGTTCTTTTCTTTCATCAAATCTAAACTTGCATAATTTTTATGATCCTATCGGTCTTTGGATGGAAGAGGTTTGCAATAGTCAATCTCATCCTTGGCTTGATTTCATTTCCCCTTATCCTTATCTTTCTTTGATCTTCAAACAACAAGTTAGAATGGCTGCAATTTTCATTTACATTACTTACAAGCCATCTTTGACTTGTTGTATCATTAACTGTAAAGAAAGACAATTTGATCCGTTCAGGAAATGGTTACATTGGATCTATGATTTTACTTACCACTTGTCTGATTAGTTAGAGTAGGGTAGGTAGGAAATTGAATAAGCTCTTTTGAGCAGTAGGATCGAGTGTTCAATGTTGCATGGTCCCGAGTCATTGAGTCTTTCTTTTCCATTCGAGTCTTCTAGAGACTTTTGAGTCTTCCTGAAATTGTTTGACAGTTATTAGATAGATGTTTTCATTTCAGCATTTAGTTTTAGTTTTTCATTTTTTTCATTTATTTTATGCCACATGTACTGCTAGGTAGTGTTGTTTCCATGATGCGCGGGATTAGGTTTTTGATGAAAATAAAGCAGTTTGATCGGATGGTTAGTTCATCGATGGATGAGTGTTGCTGTGTACCCGAGATATCTGAGGTTCTCATGCACTCTCTCCCTTAAAGCACTTGTCTCAGTTGGAACCAGATGTTATCATATATATAGTAGCTGGGCTACTTTAGTTCCTGAGCAATACTGAGCAGTTCTTTGAACCAGTCTTTCACTATGAGATCAATAGATGATGATCCCTCACTTTCAGTGGATCTAGAATGTCTAGATTGACCAGTTCTATGCCATGACTAAGCCTCATGACCCCAGATTCGATGACTGAGTTAGCCATTTGTATGACCCATAACAGAGATTGATATAGTGCCTATGTGTAGCAGCAACAGTTGTCCCAGGGATTTTCAGACTTGATTTCACATCCAGTGCAGGTATATGACCTAGGTAATATTATAGTTTGTGCATATGGATTTTGAGTTGCTATGTTACCTATTTTAGCAGTGAGACTTAGTTGATATGGATTAAAAGTTGTCAATACTTTATCTTGGTTTACTTGGAATCTAAAGTATAAATGATCTAGTGGTTTTGACCTAGAAGTTCTTTTGTATACTCATTGACCGTGTCCTACTCCTAGTGTGGATTTAGTATTTTCCCCTCAGGGACATAACTTGCTAGTTTTGGCATCACCGCCATTGTCTCCATCCATCCGTTGCCTTACCATTTTTATTGACTATCCTAACTTGTAATTTGACTAGTGACATGTGGGATTTCCCCCACCTTCACCTCTATGTTGGAATAGGTCTCCATGTATAAAAATTGTGTCTTGGTGTTGGTTTATGTGATTTTTGTCATAGGGAATGTCTACCTCTAGGTCTTGAAAACAAGTAGTCCTACCAAAGAAAGTGTCTTTAGATACTAAGGCATCAGAGCTTGAAGTTATTCTAAATGGATGCCTTGCCAGCAAAATAAAAGTGTCTTTAGACACTACTGGAAATGAAAAATAAAACTAGCCAGTGGCCAAGAGATAAGCACCCATCCATTGTATGGTGTAAGGTTCATGTATCCCCACAGGCTATCAAGGAGGCAAGCCGAAGAAGACTGAGCCTTAGTCATTTTCTAGAAGCCCAGAAGGCTTTCCAGGGCACTTGCTCTTGGAGGATGGCAAGTTATAAATGAAAAATAAAGTTGATGGCTAGAGGATGAGCACTCATTCTTTGTATAATGTACGGCTTATCTGCTCCCATAGGGCAGCAGGGAGAGATTGGCCCAAGAAGGTCATGTCTTTGTCATTATTTGGAGGCCCAGAAGGCTTACCAGGGCACCTACCTTTAAAGGTCAACTAGTGAAACAAATGTTGAGCAATTTAAATCTTAAAAGGTTGCTTGTCTAGACTCTAGTGGAGCCTTCTCATCATTCCACCCATTTGTGAGACACTGCCATGCCCTATTGTTCACCTAGTCCAAATTATGTGTTATGTGGATCCCCTTGTCCTTTAGCCCATATGCTTACAGTGTTAAGTTATGAACTCATCCCTTGGCCGTGCCTATTGTTTTATGATCCCTTCACCTTTGACTAGCAAAAGGGCTAAATCTATAAATGAGTATACACTGGAGGTTCTTGTTTTGAAGCAACTGATCATTTAAATTTGAATTATTATTATATTTATTGTGCTTATACTTGCAAACTAAATCTAGTCAAACTAGAAGTGTCACTGCTAACATGGATAATTGAGCATGCATGTTCATTTGTACTTTGTAGTATCAGAGTTTAGCACTTGGGTCATCATTTGATTAGTTTCGACTTGGTCAACTCAGTATTGGCCAGGCCATGAGCAAGATCTAGGATGAGTTATAGATCGACATTTGTGGTTGATGATTATTTATGGTCTACAAGTGTCCATTAGACATATTCATGCTCCAGATGGTGATTTATTATGATGACTTGTGTTATTCTTATGATTATCAACATTTACAGGCTTTATTATTTTTATTGTTCTAACATGGATGGGGCCTCTGATGTACTTTTGTGATGGACTTATGGGGTATGAGTACTCGTTTCTAGTAGATTTGGACATTCTCTGTCCATTGGTGCAACTGATTTTCAGTTTCATGCGGGCACATGACAGATGTGGGTTTCTGGGCTTTCTTGCAACAGATTTGTCTGGGAAAAATGGAAATAAAGTATAGTGAAGGAAAAATTAAGTTCTCCTAGGACGCTATAGGGATTCTTGGGGTGCAGCCAGTCGTTTGTACCATACGACCATGGTCTCTGATCCATCCGTGCAATCATTTGATGTTGATTTTTGGCCCCTTGTGAGATATTGGTTGTTTTATGTTCTCGAGGTAGTATTTTAATAATTAAAAATGGATAATGAGGAAATTGATTTGGGTGATTGAGGGAAATGATTGGTATGGAATTGGCCTAAGGCAGAGTATTTGTGTCATCTTCATCATCCAGCATCAGCTCCAATTCAGTCGGGGTCCACATGTCCTTGGTTTATGCATTTTGAGGATTTTTTGATGTATTTTGAGGGAGATCCCCTAGTGACTTTTATCACTCTTTTATATTATTTGCCACCTCACATTGTTATTGTGCCATGGGGTCATGCTAGTGAAGGGTACATTAACCTCCTAACCCCACCATGTGCTACCTTGTGGTCATTAGCCATCTTTTATCTGGTGCGTCCCTCATCGAACATTTCTATTGATGCGCCCCCTCATATTTTTGAGTTGATCCATGTGATATATATCTGGCTAATCTTAGCCGTAGATTAGGATGATCTTATCTTATGATCTTGACCCTTGATCTTTTTGGATCTAGGTATTATGTACTTGAGAGATCTATATATTGAGATGCTCTGTCATTTGTAAAGGGACTTTTGGCTTTGGAAATATTGAATATAATAAATCTTTTGCAGAAACTTCTTGGGAGCTTTGTGAATGTCGTGGATGTGATTGTTATGCCTCTTGCTTAGACATTTCAGTGAGATCTTGTATGTAAACATATTCTTCTGTGAGGGTCGTACCCATCTTTTTGCAGGTAGCGAATTGGAGGAGGAGATTGCTAGGGCAACTCGCATCGTCTTTCAACCAAATCGCCTCGTGTTCAAGTAGTGATCAATTGTTACTTTGTGCATTGAATCTTTCTTTGTGGATGTTTTACGTAGCTTATCTTTTTCATCGGTGAACAACTCTGACTTTGGTAGATTGATTTTGCAGGTGGAGAAGAGGGGGCGCACTTCCTCACTTGGGCATTTTTTTCTTCATTGTATGTTGGATCTAGCTCGAAATTGTAACTAAGTGGAATGATCATCGACATCTAAGGCGGCCACAAGTATTCTCAGGTACGATCTGCAAGGTACGTATTATGTTTCATTATTTTTATCCAATTGTCAAACAAACCCTTGTTCTTAAAACCCTCGTTTTGTAGATCTGATAGATCCTGTGAGTTTTTGATGACGACCATCAAACCCACTTGGAGATTGATGAATAAAACCTATATCTCAAGTTTCACGTTAATCAGGCTCCATTTGCCCTAGAATCTAGCACTAGTCACTCTAGGTGGGGGTGCCCTTTTTGGGTGGGTGTCATTTTCTTTAGATCTATCAGATGGGTATGCTTGAACCCACCTCAAAATCACAGATCCAATCCGCAAGCACCCCGATCTAGTCATCTCATGCCCTGATCTATTCTTTTGGGTCCAATTTTTCCACTTTTGAATAAACCCTAAGTTGGACCCTTTAGGATTTCCATTCCTGTGGCTAGATCTCTTCAGATCTATCAGTTGGGTAGGCTTGAACCCACTTGATTCCCATAGATCTATGTTGATGTATTTGTAACTTCGGAATGTATTCATTTGTATATCATATGTATTGTACCCCGATGTTCCTATCGGGAAGTATCTGTAATGTAAACAAGTCATGTAAAGTCATTGAGGTAAACCCTCCATTGTAAGTCGGGGCAATAGTTCCCACAATTGAGTTAAAGTTAACCCTCCTTGTTGATCGGAGGGCAAAGTCCCCACAGTTGTGGGGCACTAGGGTTATTAGACTCTCCTAGAGAAGTCGGCCCTGGTAAGTAATTGTTAAGTGAGGCCGACTTGTTGGAGTGGACATTAAGTGAATGGAAGAATATAAATAGAGAGTGAGCCTCTCTATTTATCACACACACTCACTCATTGGGGCGCATGAGTGAGAGAGGAGAAGCTCTCTCAAGTGAGAGAGAGAGAACAACTGTTGGAGATCATCTTTTCTATCTTTGGGTTTTACTGCTGCCATTGGTGCTCATTCTATCTCTGAGGAAGTTGCGGGGTTTTCTCCTTTATGGTTTCCTCGAGGAAAATTCTTTGTCCCGTCTCTTGTGATTTTTGTTGTGCATGTTATTCTCTCAGATAAGATCCTAGATCATATAGCTTATATGATAAAAATCTAACATGATATCAGAGCTAACCTAAGAAGAAGACACTGTGCAACTGCAGAAGCTAGGGCTTCTTACTTTTTGGGTCTCTCTCCACAATCCATCAACAAAAGGATGCTAGGCTAACTCTCCACTGAAGGGCGCATCTTGCTGTCGAAGCAGAATTTGATTTTGGGCATTTTCAGTTTTTGCTGCGGGAAATTAAGGCTTTTTATAGAAGAGGATTTTTTGAGTGAGCCCGACATATGATTGCTCTCCTCATCAAAATCAAAGTTTAGAGACCAAGGTCAAGATTTTTGGTTGGGTAAAACTCTGGGAAAGTAAAACCCTAGTTTGACCCTGGGCCTGAAAAACCCTAAAATACTAAAACGGGTAGTTTTGGTACATTCGCCATATCTTGGGATTGAAGAAGTCTCTGGGGTCGAAACTTTCACAGGCCGAAGATAAAATCCTGATGTACCTTGTGTAAACGTTTCAGCCTCAGATTCGCTAAATTCTGGGAGATATGATTCCTCCAATTCAGGGTTCCAGCCTCTTCCAGGATTCATCCCTAAACAGGACACCTAGGGATAATTGTTGTATCTCGGGCTACAAAAATCCAAATGGAATTTCGCAAGATGTTTTAGATAGGGCACGGACTGTACTTTGTGTGGAAAATTTTTCAGACCCTAATGATGAAGCAGTGACACGTGGAAGTCTGTACAAGTTTGCTATGCTGAACAGTCCTGAAACAGGTCACCTTGGGAAAACTCTCATAAGTCCCAATTGGTGAAACCAATTCTGGTCAAACCTGTGGTGTTGGAAAGAGCACAGACGACTTTACCTCAGTACGAAATTTCAGACACAGAGGAGCAGTAATTTTGGAGATACCGCAGAAACAGTATCAGGCATTTTTGCAGAAGAAATTGTTAAGCTAGGGCTTCCTGTTCCGGGAGCTTCCCTTGACTGTTTTCAGAAAAGGAGTACATTGGACAGCTCACCTTAAAGAGGTCTGTCTTTCTATCCAATCAGATCTGAAAGATTCCAAGTTTTGAAAATTAGGGTTTCTCTGATAAACCCTAGATTAGCCAGCTCTGGAACCAGGACGAACACGTCAAATCGGTAAGATCTAATCTTTTGCTATTTACAGTTAAGGTTCTCATTTCAAAATGATTAATCACACCAGCTTGATGACAAGCTTGGTGAAGCTGACAACGTCCAAGCATGGAAGTATTGGATCTCACTCGTTCTTGAAGAAAATGAATTGGACACCTACATAAGTGGAAATGTTCTAGTTCCAGAGGGAGATGAGGCTAAAACCCTTACACAAGAAGAACTTGGTCAAGGCCAAAAAAATCATTGTTGATTCAATCACGGATCACCTTATACCAGAAGTGCCTTCCCTAAAGACATCGAAAGAGATGTTTGATTCCTTGACCAAGCTATTTGAAGGGAAGAACATAAATCAGAAGATGACTTTAAGAAACTAGTTGAAGAATGTGAAGATCCAGAATGCAAAGGCCATACAGTCATACTTTACAAGGGTCTCTCAAATAAAAGAACAACTTGAAGCAGTGGATGAAGAAGTAGAGAATGCAGACGTTGTGATAACCACCTTGAATGGCCTCCTAAGATCATGGGATTCATTCATTCGAGGAATGTGTGCTCGAAGGAAGTGATTACTTTCAGCAGACTCTAGGAAGAGCACACATAAGAAGAAGCTTGACTCATAATAAGAGAAGAGAAGATGGGAGCAACTAAAGATCAAGCTCTCACCATCCAAAGAAGATCCTTCAAGCGATGAGGAATACGAAGGACTCAACTCTTGAAGAACCCCTTATCCATCTTATCATTTGGATAAGAAATGATGAATGGAGAAGATGATGAAGCTGAAGGCTCAAGAAGGAGTCTACCCACGAAACAAATAAAAATAAGTATTCAATTGTCATTTCATGATATTATTTTATTATGCATTTGTTTATATTCAGTTGATGTATTATGCATGATAGAATGTTTGCATTAATGACAGTATACTACTAATATGCATGTGATGGGTAAGTAGCTCATGGTGCTATACAACTCTCCATTGCTACTTATCTAGAATGAAACCTCTTTGCTGACATATTGGATTAGTGCACAATCTCAATGTTGTCCTGGTAGAGATGGAAGGCATTTAGAAAGTTTCCGTGAGATATGGATGAATGTTGTATTGGCTAAAATGGTTGCATCATTATATCTTTATGCATAAGAATTTACCATTATGAAATGTTTCTAATCATACAACTGGTGCATTTGACTTGTAGGAAAGATTGCGTACAATAGTCTACAAGAAAAGAAGGATGAGACTTGTTCCGAAGAACAAGTGACGACAGTTCAAGATTCACTCTAATAATCCAAAATGAAGAATAATGACTAGAATGCGATGTCGAAGACCTGAACGGAAGTCCGTATTGTCTTCCATATGGATCTACACGATCCAGCATGCAGTAGATGGCAACATCGTGGGATACATGGCAGGATTCATAGCATGAGGCTTCTCACATAAAGAAGGCATAGACTACAAAGAGACATTTGCAGCCAATGGGAGTTGAGGCACATGACAGGAAGACTCATGTGTGCAAATTAAAGAAGGCCTTGTACGAGCTCAGAAGACACCCATGGGATAACACATACATGAGGAGCTTGATGAAGATCTTAACCTTCGCTATAAGGTTGAAGATAAAAGACTATAGAGGATAACAAGCTCACAGATGGGTGCGAGAAGAACTTTTTGAAAATGGTTCAAGATAGAGGATCTTGGTATCCAGTGACCCTAGATGGATACATAGAATATTAGTAGCAGAGGAAGCTACTTGTCACTCTAGTACAGAATGTTTCAATACATAGAGTACGAAAGACAGAGGGAGTATGATGCTCCGTTTCAGAGGGAGTGACTGCAGAAGATCCTGAGGTTCGACATGGTACAACAGGATGGACAGCTTACTGATGGCTCTAGGCTTTATTGAGAGTAAAGCGGATTCCAACCTTTACTTCAAGGTTGAAGGCAAAAGACCAGTGATGCTCCTGCTATATGTCGATGACTTGTTTCTGACAGAAAAGAGGAACTCATTAAAGTTGCAAGAAGGAGACTTGCTACCAAGTTTGAGAAGAAGGACTTGGATATGATGTACTACTTTCTAGGCATGGAGGTGTGGCAGAGTACAGATGGAATCTCCCTGGGACAAGGGAAGTATGCCGTAGAGATCCTGAAGAGGTTCAGGATGATGAACTGCAAGGCCATGACCACACCTATGGCATCGAACCTGAAGCTATTGCATGTTGCTTCATCAGAGTCGGTTGATGCCACGATGTATTGTCAGCTGATTTGTTCCTTGATGTACCTGACGAATACAAGACCGGATATTTGCTTTGCTGTGAACACATTGAGACATGTTCACCTGATGGTTGCAAAGCATGCAGTGAGGTACCTGAAGGGTACAGTTGAGTATGGGCTCAAGT
>LPNX010027794.1:243514-318864 GCA_001517045.1 Pseudotsuga menziesii
TAGCCTGGAGGGTTATGTGGATTCGTATTGGGCATGCAGTGCCATTGATAGGAAGAGCACTTTGAGGTGCTACTTTAGTATGAGATCGAGTGTGATCTCTTGTTTTAGCAGGAAGGAGTCCTGCATGGCGCTGAGTACAGTCGAGGCAAAATATGTTGCCACTTGCTCGGCTATTTGGGAGGTAGTATTTTTCTTTTGAAAACTACTATTTGATTTGATTGATCTGACTTGCATTTTTTGTATGATGCAGAGAGGAGCAGTGAAGCTCCAGTTTGTGATCCAGATTGAGATCTCTCGAAAGAGGGAGTTCTAGCATAGCTGGTGAGACAGGTTGTCTGAGCATAAATCTTGGCGAAGCTCGTAGGTTGCTCAGACGTAATCAGTCTTGTAGGCTGTCCTCGAATGTAATCGGTCCTGGCAAAGTTCGTAGGTTATCCTTGGACGTAATCAACCTTGATGTGATTCTATGCTAGAAATGCCAGAGTGAAGTTTGAGTACTTCAGGGAGAAGCTTGGTGTTCTCCAGATCGAGGTTCCCTCCAAAGGGAATTGGTGTGTCCATTGGCCTTTCTGACATGGTGGAAGGCCGAGCTTCACATGATCAGATGTAAGTGCAGAGATGCTCTGATGTGATTGTGGGTTGTGTTACCACATGATCAATGCAGAGACATTCTGATGTGATTGTGGGATGTGTTCCCACATGATCAGTGCAGAGCCATTATGATGTGATTGAGGGATGTGTTCCCACATGATCAGATATAAGTGCAAAGCCTTTCTGATGTGACTGCGGGATGTGTTCCCACATGATCAGATGTAAGTGCAGAGCCTTTCTGACAAGATGAGGTCGGATGTAAGTGCAGAGCCTTTCTGACAAGATGAGGTCGGATGTGAGTGCTGGGCTTTTCTGACATGGGTTTTGGATGTGTTCCTCCCATGGTCAGATGTGAGTGCTGGGCGTGCCTTTCTGACATGGTTCTTGGATGTGTTCCTCCCATGGTCAGATGTGAGTGCTGGGCGTGCCTTTCTGACATGGTTCTTGGATGTGTTCCTCCCATGGTCAGATGTAAGTGCTGGGCGGGCCTTTTTGACATGGTTCATTCCATGGTCAAATATAAGTGTTGAAGACGATGAAGACCTACCTGTAGGCTAGGCCTACAACCAGCATGAAAAAGGGATGGCTCTGTAGAACTTCCTGTGACGAGTAGAATTGAGATAGCACCAGTGATGATGACTTAGTGATGATTCAGCAATGATGATCCAGATCAAGTGATAATCCAGACTTGATGATGATCCAGTGATGCTCCAGATCAAGTGATGATCCAGACTTGATGATGATCCAGTGATGCTCCAGATCAAGTAATGATCCAGACTTGATGATGACCCAGTGATGAAGATGACTTGATGATGATCCAAATGATACAGAGAAGAAGACTTGTGCTAATAAATTGTGTCGAGAGAATACCTTCCTAGTTAAGAGGGAGTGTTGATGTATTTGTAACTTCGAAATGTATTTATTTGTATATCTTATGTATTGTACCCCGATGTTCCTATCGGAAAGTATTTGTAATGTAAACAAGTCATGTAAAGTCATTGAGGTTAACCCTCCATTGTAAGTCGGGGCAATAGTCCCCACAATTGAGTTAAGGTTAACCCTCCTTGTTGATCGGAGGGAAAAGTCCCCACAGTTGTGGGGCACTAGGGTTATTAGACTCTCCTAGAGAAGTCGGCCCTAATAAGTAATTGTTAAGTGAGGCCGACTTGTTGGAGTGGACATTAAGTGAACGAAAGAATATAAATAGAGAGTGAGCCTCTCTATTTATCACACACACTCACTCATTGGGGTTCATGAGTGAGAGAGGAGAAGCTCTCTCAAGTGAGAGAGAGAGAACAATTGTTGAAGATCATCTTTTTTGTCTTTGGGTTTTACTGCTGCCATTGGTGCTCATTCTATCTCTGAGGAAGTTGCAGGGTTTTCTCCTTTATGGTTTCCTCGAGGAAAATTCTTTGTCTCTTGTCTCTTGTGATTTTTGTTGTGCATGTTATTCTCTCACATAAGATCCTAGATCATATTGCTTATATGATAAAAATCTAACAATCTATCCTCCAAGCACCCGGATCTACTTATTCCATACGTTGATCTACCCTTTTGGGTCCACCTTGTCTACTTTTGCATAAAACCCTACGTGGGTCCCTTTAGGATTTCCTTTCATTTGGCTAGATCTCCCTAGATCTACTTCCGTAACTCATTTGTGGTACAATCTCATTTAGGTTGGGTCATTTTCTATCTTTACTAAGCCTCCCCAACTTAGCTGTAATCTTCATACCATTCCAATTTGATAGATATAGTCTTACCCACTCATTATCTCTCCTTTCTTATACATTGTCAAACCCTAGGACTGTCTTGAGTAGGTGCGCTAGCCTCTTAGGCTAGTAGGGCCTCCCCCTTCGTCTTTCTTCGGATTGATCGAAAGTGACAAGAGCCCGTCTGGTGTGACAACTACCCTTTATCCGTAGGGGACGAGGTCCTTGCAGTTTCATCGGTTAGCTACCTCACCTCTACCGTCCCGGATGGGATACCTTTAGTGGGTAGCAACACTTTGTGTGATAGCAGAGCCATGTATCACTAGTGGTGGGAACCGTACTTGATAAAGCTGATATGAAGAAGAATTTTGTACGATCTTTTTTTCTTTGTTTCTTGTGATGATGACCATCTTCCACATCAGTTGTTGAAGCTTCATGCTTCCTCTTGTTTGAACTAACACACTGGCTTGCATAGTGGCCATATTTCTTACACTTATAACATTGTATGTGTGATAGATTCTTCTTCTTTTCCCTCTGATATGGAGAAGAACTTGGTCTCCTAGCTTGGTGGTTATGTTTGTGAAACTTCCTTGCTTTTCCCTTGCCTTTCTTGGCATGAGTGATGAAGGCTTGATTCTCCTCAACTTGAGGACCATAGAGTCTTTGCCTTGTTGCAATCCTGGTCTCTTCCTGAGTGTATTCTGCCCATAACTTGTTAAATTTGGCCAACTTGGTTCGACCACTTATGGTTTGGATGAAGGACTCCCAAGATGGTGGAAGACCATTTAGAGTGGTCATGACAAGCTCTTTTTCTTCAATGTCGTCTCCAATGCACCTTAGCTTGTCCAGAAGTTCGGTGATCCTCATGAAAAATGAGGCAATAGATTCAAACTTAGTTATCTTCATATTTGACAGTTTGTTCCTTAATGTGAGAGTCACATTGATGCTACTGTGTTCAAATAACTTCTTCAAGGTCTTGAACATCTTCCTAGATGTCTTCTTTTCTAGTATTTGCGGAACGAAGTGATCTTTGACTGAGTCCACCGGAATCGTTTTTGCTTTTCCATTGCACTTCCTCCATTGGGACTCAACTTCTTCTGCTTTTGGAACTTTCTCATTGACAAACTTCAAGAGATCATTTTCTTCCAGAATGAGAAGAACCCTAGGCTTCCAGGATATGAAGTTTGTAACCCCATCAAGATGATCTTCAACCTTCATTCCAATCATCTTGTCTGTTGATCTGAACCAAAAACCCTAGCAGGAGTTAGGTCAAAAATGAACTTTTGATTTCGAAGAAACTAACCTCAGAGATAGGTGCGTCCTGTCAAGGCGAGTTGAGGGAAGGTGAGGTGGATCCAAAATATTGTAGGGAAACCTTCAAAACTTGATGCCCTAGTTTCTTCTTGCAGTGTCACGTAGTAAAAAATTGAAACTTTTCGGAATTTGGTTCTTCTTTCACCAAAAAATGTGCCTCCCCTAGAGCGAAGTTTCAACAACCATTTTTCTGCTGAAAAGATGAGGGAAGGCCTTGGAAGGTCAAATCCTAGCTTCCGACAATGGCCTCTTCTAGAACTGCTCTGATACCATGTTAGTTTTTATGAGATTACAATAGTATATCTTATTTGCAAATAAACAATAGGATCTCTAGAAGAAAGACAAAGCACATAAACAAAGAATACAAGAATTTATCCTGGGAAACCCAATTGAGAAAACCCCAACAAACCTTCGTATAGAGATAATGACTTCTGAGAATAGACAGAAGAAGAGAGAGAGAAAATGTCTCTCTTAGATATAAAGCCAGAAAAATACTCTCCTAGACTATAGTAATGCACCTTTTCTTTCTGAGTGACTTGCTGTGAATGTGTGTAATAATGAGGAGGGGTGCCTCCTATTTATACTGATTTTCCAAGAGGAAAAATACTGGGGCCGACCTACCTTGGGGAAATACAAAAATAATTTTATTTTTATTCTTTTCTTGTTTATTCTTTCCCCAAGGTTTATATTGATTCTTTCTAGGGTTTACATGAGTAGTTACATCAATATGAACTCCCGCAGGAGGTACAAGGAAATATAATACAGGTACAATAAGAATAACTTTTGAAGTTGCACAATTTTCAACAGAACAGAGCATGAAGTCTATGTTGTAGTATGAGAAACATGTAAAACCCTTGACCTCGAGCACATGAGGTTGCATGGGGTTGGGAATGTACAAGAGTAAAAAATCCAGGAGAAAGAAAACCCAAAAGTGTTGAGGTAATTCTATCATAGAATATACCTATCTCTCCCAACATTCAAGGTCGAATGACGAAAACTCAAAATAGTATGATGTCCAGAGGAAGAACTGGTAGAAGGTCTTGACCACCCACTATGTTGTTGTCTAAAGGAGATAGGCAATTGCTGATGCCTAGAAGGTCTCATCTTCCTCATGAGGAGGGAGTAGTCATGTCATGCCGAAGATCCCAAGGGATGGGGGAAAGCCCCACAAGTCTGTACTAATTTGGAGGCTATGGTTGTGGTGGTATTAGACTGTCTCTTAGTGCCTCATCCTGAGGATAGCACTGTGAAAAAGGAATTGATCTGTTGGGTAGAGTTTGTTCAAGCAGAAGGCTAAAGAATATGGGCTCAGAGCTGGAGGGCCTTTTGCACATATAATGCTAAGCATCTTTGGTCGATGTATTTGAAGAAGTGCGTGAGAGTTTGGGTCCCCCTAAAAAAGCAATGGAACCTCCCTATGATCTCGTAATAGATAGGGAAGCGGAATATGAAGTGCTCCTCTGTCTTGACCTCGTGAAGATGGCCTAGCTGGTAGAAGGATCAATCTGGTGCCCCGTCTCTACTCGAAGCCTATAACAACTCACTACAGATTCCTAGGTAAGTTGGGCTTGTACTAAGTGGTTTTGATCTATCTCTTAAGCGTGTTTTACTGACCGACCTCTCATAGCAGCAATAAGCCTTTTGTCATTTGCCCTCATTGTGTGCATTTATGATCCAAACTCCTACCTTCTTAAGCATCTTTGTATTCATTGCTTTGACTCCATAAGGAACTGATCTTTGTTAAGGGGTTCCTCATGAGGTATTCATGTATTGTTGGACTGGTTTGCGAGTTGTCTCTAGGAGTTGGCCTAAAGCATAAAAAGTGTATGGTGTTATGCTCTGATGACATTGGGTGCAATTCCTCTTATGTTGACCCTCGTAACACTACAATTCAAGACTTTCATCAGGGTGCTAACTTGATCGGTAACACAATGCTTGGAGTCTTTCTTGCTTCAAGAATGATAGGCAAAAGACTCTCTGACACCATATGATCTGTAAATTGCGTTCGATATTTCAATGGTCAGTTCATCATAATAGATCTTTTAATGCTCAAGGCTATGTTGAGTCTTTTGTTTTGTTTATTGCGATTACAATGAGTCCCCACATTTTGCATGGATGTCTACATGTAAATTTCTTCTCATATCCAGTAGGGGTGACAGGTTGATGAAATTGATTTTTCCTTAAGGGAAAATTTTTGTTTCAGTGATGTAGATTGGCTCTCATTCCAGATGCCAGTTTTCATTTATGTTCTAGATGAGGTTCAATGTTGTGATTGAAGAGGACTTCATTTTTACTAAGATACGCTTCCAATGTAAATTTTCTATTCCTGATTAGTACACGAGAAGAACGGATCTGAGGATTATCCTTGTATAGCCGTGTTTCTAAATTTATTTATGGTAATGGCTAGCCCTTGCACGAAGAAGTTTTAAATGGTGTTGATTTATGAAAGGGAGTGCCTTAAATTTGCAAAATTTTTCTCATTCTTCCAACCCTGTTTCAACCACCATTTTCAACATTGTTTAATGCTCAACCCAATTTACTCTCAGCTGCAAATTAAGTTATTTCTCATAAAAAATTTATGACTGAAACACTAGAAGAATTTTTACAACTTTTAATGAGCAACAATTAAAAAACACATTCACACATAAAAAATCATACTTAGAAATTTTTGGTCAAATGACCCAGGCAAAACCCCAACCTCCGGGAAAAACCTGTGAGAGAAATTCTTTATTTATTTTTCAATAGTACCAATAGAAAGCAAAAATTTTCAGCCACAACTTATCTCAACTAGAAGATTAATATCAGCCTCGAAATTCGTGCCCAATTCAGAAAATTAGACCCATAATTTTCTGCCTACAAACTCCTCGAAAAACGTGCTACTACAAGACTGTACAGACGCTGTAGAGACTATACTGTACTGTCACTGCCTCGAAATTCCTGCTCGTTGAAACAAATATTATGCCTCGAAATTCGTTCCCACTTCACTGCCTCGAAATTCATGCCCTATACAAACTGAAAAGGTACAGTATGGACTGTAATGTACGGCTGCAATAAATGCTTTGAATTTCTGCCTCAAAATTTGTGTCCACTTCACTATTGTACTTTCACCTCGAAATTCGTGCCATCAAAAAAAACTTCAGCTCTGTTTTCTCCTTCTCTGAAAATCGACTCTCTCTCAGAAAATGAACTAATGCGTCTTCACATGGAAAGTTGCCTTTGAGGTAAAATTGGGTGGGTGAGTGAAAGGTCATCTAAACCAAGGGCACAAATTAGATTAGATGAGTGGTTGTGAAAATTTATTTTTCTCCACAAATTAAAATTTCATTCACTCACTTTTTAAATTTTTACTTAAAATACACTTTAATCACTAAAGTGCATTTAATGCTCATCTCAAGTTATTAATATAAAGTCCATGTAGCATGACACCTTTTTCCGAGTGACTTAGGCAAAAGTCACCAAGGCGAACAACTCCCAAGGTATAAAAACTTCAACACTCCCTTTTACCGAGGAAGTTGTTCTTCACCACACCCAACTTGTCTCTGAAATGAATGAACTTGCCTCTTCCAAGAGACTTTGTCAGGATATCTGCAATTTGCTCATCAGTGGAAATGTACTGCAACTCCACAACTCCTCTGTGAACATAATCACAGATGAAGTGGTATCTGATCTCAATATGATTTGACCTGTCATGAAATACAAGATTCTCAGAGAGCTGTATGCAACTCTGATTGTCACAGTAAATCACCGTAGGCCTCAGCTCTTAATCAAATAAATCCACCAATAACTTGCGAAGCCATAGTGCCTCGCAACTAGACTAATTGGCTGCCATGTACTCAACCTCTGCAGAACTCAAAGCAACAGACTTTTTCTTCCGACACTGAACCACAACACTGCTGCCGAGCCATAACTGAAACAACATCCGGAAGTGCTCTTCTAGTCTGCCACACTGCCTGCCTAATTTGAATCCGTGAAGCCAATCAACCTAACCCCATTCAATCTCCTATAATCCAGACCATAATCCACTGTATCTGCAAGGTATCTCAACACATGTTTTGCGGCAACCCAATGCACTCTCCTAGGCTCCACCATGAACTGACTGAGAGTGTTCACCGCAAAACACAAATTTGGCCTAGAGTTGACCAGATACATCAAAGAACCTATGAGCTGACGATACAAGGTAGCCACCAATACTCCCTCAGAAGCATGAAGCTTCTTCCAGTTGGTCCCATAGGTGTAAACATCGACCTGCAATCCTCCATCCGAAATCTCCTTAGAATATCCACTGCATACTTCCCCTGCCCCAAGAAAATATGACCAGGCTATTGGCAAACCTCCAATCCCAAAAAATAATGCATTAACCCAATGTCAGTCATCTCATACTCTGAAGCAAGATCTCTCTTGCAAACTGCAATAGGTCCCTCCTCACCTGTGATAAACAAATCATCCACATACAACAGAAGAATGAGCGGATCATTTCCAACCATGGTGAAATAAAGATGTAGATCAACCTCACTCTTCTGCAAATCCATCAACAACAAGTAAGAGTCTATCCTGGAATACCAAGCTCGAGGAGCTTGCTTCAACCCATATAAGGATTTATTTAGCCTGCAAACATGAGACTCTCTCCCATGAATCTCAAAGCCCCGAGGCTGCTCCACATAGACCTCCTCCTGTATGATTCCATCGAGAAATGCAGTCTTCACATCCATCTGATGGATCTTCCAACCCATTTCCGCAACAATGGAAATCAATGATCTAATAGAAGTAAAACGAGCAACCGGTGCAAAGGTCTCATCATAATCAACTCCCTCTTCCCGTGAAAACCCTCGTGCCACAAACCAAGCGTTGTATTTCTCCACACTGCCATCTGCAGCATGCTTTACCTTGTAAAGCCATCGAGAAGTCGCCACTGACTTCCCCTCAGGTCTCGGAACAATTTCCCAAACATCGTTCTTCATGATGGAATGATACTCTTCCATCATGGCATCTCTCCAAACATGATGCTAAGAAGCCTCCTTAAAAGTAGATGCCTCCAAATCATGAAGACTAGCAACCAATGCCATACCTAACCTGTCTGGCATCACTATAGCCCTCACTGGCTCCTTGGGCGTTCCAAAATCCTTAGCTTCCTTCATGGTCTCTAGAATCCATTTAGGCTTCTTCTTCCCTGAAGGTTGCTCCCAAACTGGTTTGTCATCATCTGAGGAACTCCCAGAAGTAGAAGCCCTATAAACCTGTGTACCAGGAGTTGGTGAACCAACAACTGGTGAAATCTGTGATCCAAAAACTCTGTATGGTGAACCTATGACCTAAGAACCAAAACTTTTTGAAGAACTTGCTCGCTAAACCACTAAACCTGAAGAACCTGTGCCTATACTCTGTGGTCCAGTAACCCCGGAAACCTGTGAACCTGTCACCTATACTGAAGGTACCTGTGAAGCTGCCTGAGGTGTGGGAACCTGCTGCTCTCCTTGCTCTGACTCTCTGGACTTCTCGAAGGCCCGCTCCTCAAATCCCACTTCCCGCCTCACAACAACCTTCCTCAAGGCAGGAAGATAAATGTGGAAGGCCTTCGAAGTCTCAATATACCCCACAAAGATGCCTCTCTCTGTTGTGGGCTCAAGCTTTGTCCTCTTCTCAGAAGGCATGTGAAAAAGTCAGGCAACCAAATATACGAAAATGACTCACCTCAGGCTTCTTGCTTGTGAACATCTGCTCAGGAGTCTTTCTCCCCAAGGCACGATGGGGACTCCTGTTCTGAAGGTATACAACTGTACTACATGCCTTTGCCCAAAGAAAGAAAGGAAGTGATTGATCATGTAACATAGCTCTCGCTGCTCCAACAATAGATCGGTTCTTCCTTTCTGCCACTCCATTCTGCTCAGGAGTGTATGGTGCTGTCAACTGTCTCTGAATGCCCTCCTGTCTGCAATACTCATCGAATTCCTTGGAGGTATACTCACCCACGTTATCTGATTTGAGTGCCTGAATCCTCCTCCTAGTCTGGTTCTCCATAAGAGCTTTGAACTCTTGGAACCTCTGCAAGACCTCAGATTTCTTCCTTCTCAGGAAGTAGATCCAGGTCTTATTGGAATGGTCATCGATGAATGTCACATAATACTCAAAACCTCTCAGAGAAACAGATTACATAGGACCACACAAATCAAAATGTATCAAATCAAGTACTCCTGTTGACCTGCTATCATTGCTCGTAAAAACAATCTTGGTGTACTTATCAATGAAAAATAAAGTTGATGGCTAAAGGATGAGCACTCATTCTTTATATAATGTACGACTCATTTGAACCCACAAGGCAACAGGGAGAGACTGGCCTAAGAAGGTCATGCCTTTGTCATTATTTGGAAGCCTAGAAGGCTTGCCAAGGCACCTGCCTTTCGAGGTCAACTCGTGAAATAAATGCTGAGCAAATAAAATATTAAAAAGGTTGCTTGTCTAGAATCTAATGGAGCCTTCTCATCATTCCACCCATTTTTGAGATACCGCCATGCCCTATTGTTCACCTAGTCCAACTTTTGTGCTATGTGGAACCCCTTGTCCTTTATCCCAGATGCTTACAATGTTGAGTCATCAAGTCATCCCCTGGCCTTACCTGTTGTTTATGATCCCTTCACCCTTGACTAGCAAAAGAGATAAATCTATAAATGAGTATACATTGGAGGTTCTTGTTTTGAAGCAACTAATCATTTTGATTTGGATTATTATATATGTATCATGCTTATACTTGCCAACAAAATCTAATCATACTTGAGTGTCATTGCTAGCATAGATAATTGAGCATGCAGGTCCATTTGTACTTTGCAGTATCAGAGTTTAGCACTTGGGTCATCATTTGATCAGTTTTGACTTGGTCAAGCTAGTGTTGGCTAGGACATGAGTAGGATCCACGACGAGTTATAGACAGATGTTTATGGTTGATGAGTATTTATGGTCTACAGGTTTCCATTAGACATATTCATACTTTGGATGGTGATTTATTATGATGGCTTGTATTATTTTCATGATTATCAACATTTACAGGCTTTATTATTATTATTGTTCTAACATTGATGGGGCCTCCGATGTACCTTTGTGATGGACATATGGTGTATGAGTACTAGTTGATTTGGACTTTCTGACTCCATTGGTGCAATTGGTTTTCAGTTTCAGGTAGTTACAACACAAATATCGGTCTCTTGGCCTTTTTGCAACAGTTTTGCCTTGGGAAAATGAAAATAAAACAAAATGTAAAAAAATTAAGTTCTCCTAGGGTGCCAGAGGGAATCTATGGGTGCATCTAGTCGATTCTACCATACTACCATGGTCCCAGATCCATCCATGTAGTCATTTGGCTTCAGTTTTTGGTCCGCGGTGAGATATGGGCTGTTTTATGTTCCCAAGGCAGAACTTTAATAATAAGAAATGGCTTTTGAGGAAATCGATTTGGGCAATTGAGGCAAAGGAATGGCCTGTAATTGGTCCGAGTTACAGTGTTTGGGTCACATTCATCATCCGGCATCAACTTCACTTCACTCGAGGTCCACAAATCCTTGATTTATGCAATTTGACGATGCTTTGATGTGTTTCGAGGGAGACCCCCTAGTGATTTTTATCACCCCTTTATATTATTTGCCACCACACCTTACTATTGTGCCATGGGGTCATGCTAGTGAAGGATAACATAACCTCCTAGCCTCACCATGTGCTACTTTGTGGTCATTAGTCATATTTTATGTGGTGCGCCCCTCATCGGGCATTTTTAGTGATGCGCCCCCCTCTATTTGTGAGTTGATCCATGTGAGATGTATCTGGCTAATCTTAGCCGTAGATTAGAATGATTTTATCTTATGATCTTGACCCTTGATCTTTTTGGATCTAGGTATTATGTACTTGAGAGATCTATATATTGACATTCTCTCTCATTTGTAAAGGGACTTTTGGCTCTCAAACTCTTGGATTAATAAAATATTTTGCAGAACTCTTGGAAGCTTTGTCGATTGTCTTGTATGGATATTGGAACGTCTTGTTTTCTCTAGCATTCTTACGGATCTATGTATTTCTAATACTTTTCCGGGTTGCCCTCCATCTGGTGAAGGAAGCGTTTGGGTAGGGGCGCTATTGTGACTAATTTCCATATTTTCCTCTCAAACCGTCTTGGATTCAGGGAGTATCTTTATTGTGTCTTACGACCATCTTGATGTTCTTTCATTCATTTTTCTTCGTCATTTCATCTATCCTTTTGTAAATCAATTCTCATAGCAGATCTCTTTTGCAGGAGGGAGCGCTTGGCATCTGAGAGGAGGTAGCAATTTCACTAGGAGAGGCATAGAAAACGCTCGTAATTGATCGGAAAGGCAAGATCATCGTCATATAAGGTTAGTAGAAAGTATTTTTAGGTACGTCTGCATATATTTTATTTTTTCGGGCTTTGATCTGATTGTCACAACCAAACCCTCTTTCTTAAAACCCTAGTTTTGTAGATTTGATAGATTCTATTACCAACTATTTTGTACCATAGTTGAACCTCCTGTTGAGCCGCCATTTGATGAGCATGGTCAATATTCATATCCAGTGCAACAAAAGTTCAGAATGTTTTGCCTAGCCAATTTTGGCTAGTCATTTTTATTTTTATGCTGAAATGACCATGCCCCATGGGATTTTGTAATAAAGTGTGCTAGTAAGGGTTTTGAGTGGCTCGGTCCCCTAAGACGATGATTTCAACTAAGGTATTCCAGGGAGTTTTTTCCCTTGTCGATTATGCTTTGCCTATAGCCGAGTATAATGGATGAGTTTTTCTCCCGCTTCCTCCAAAGCTGGAATGCCCAATTTTGAAATTTGGGCCTTGGGGGGTTATTAGAGTCCAACTAGTAAATATGATCCTACTAGACACTATTGGTACGTTCTATGGTCATTTCTTAAACCCCAGAATGCTTTAAAAATTTGTCCCTTTTTTACACCGGCGACGTTGAGTTTTTTAATTTTTATTTTTTGACTATAGAGAATTAATTATTTTTTTCAATTAATTAAACCATTTTGACCATGGTTTAATTGAAAATTTTCAATTTGTAATAATTAAGTGGTCTGAGGGGTGTTTTTGGCAAATAAACACTTATTTTCTAAGCCAAAACACTCATTTAACTTGTAAACACACTTGTCCCAAGTTTCGGACTATTATTTAGCCTTGGAATTAATATTTTCTCAAAAAACCCAAAAATGAGAAATATTAATTTAAAATAATCAAAAATAATAAATTGGAGAAAATCAAAATATCTTTTAAAAAGGCTAAATTGAATAAAGTAAATGGCTAATTAGCTCGACAAAAAGCATCTGGGATGATTCCAATCTAGTCTGGACTGATTTGAGTCAGTATCGGAGTGCTACAGTGAACTTCACCTTGGGATTTGTGCCCCTCTCCATGCATGGACGTTTTTCCTTCTTTGGCACGTTTCTATTGGATTGGTAATAAGACTGAGGGGAATTGAGTTCACCTCACCCCCCCTCATTACTCCAACTCAGTTGCATCTCAGTTAGTGATCAGTTTAACGCAGAATCAGTTTGTCGAGCTAATTCAATCACCATAGTGTGCCTCTCTGATGCAGAGTCCTGATTTAGGGTTTTAAGCCCTATCTTTCTTTTCTTTTTGTATAAATAAGAGTGTCTTCTTCCCATTTGCAGATGGAGAAATTGCAAGAAAACTCTGCCGAGATTGTAACCGAGATTTGATAATGGAATAAAGTGACTTTAAAGGTCTATGGGTGGGTTATTTGCATGTGGTTTTCACCTTGCGAGGTGATATTGTTTCTCAACCTTCTCTTTATTTTAATTAATGTTTATTCTTGCATCATCTTGTTTGGGCCATTTGTCCATTTCTTGCATCGTCTTGTATGGTTTCATGTTCCAATCAAGTTTTAACTTGCGAAATTTTCGGTAAAGAGTCTTGAAAGTGCCAAGTGGTCAACGGTAAAATATTTCATCTCTTTTCATCCTTGGTTCATAATGATTTCATTTTTGCTAATTTCTTTGATTGGGTGATTGAAAATCTCTATAAAGACCAATTCCATATTTTCTCAATCTTTAAACAACAAATGGGATTACTCTCAATTTCTGGTTTATTGATCTCTAGTTTGTCCCTATTTTGTTTCACCATTGATCATAATGTGAGTATGATTGAGTGTGCTAACCAAAAAGATGAGGGAAACAATGATAGCCTAGGAGGGATGCATCGTGTATTGTATTCTTTTCTTTCATCAAACTTAAACTTGCATAATTTTTATGATCCTATCAGTCTTTGGATGGAAGTTTGCAAGAGTCAATCTCATCCCTGACATGATTTCATTTCTTCTTATCCATATCTTTCTTAGATTTTCAAACAACAAATTAGAATGGTTTCATTTCTCATTCATATTACTTCCAAGCCATCCCAGTCTTGTTGTATCATTAACTATAACAGAAGACAAATTGATCCTTTCAGCAGGTGGTTACATTGGATCTATGATTTTACTTAGCACTTGCTTAACTGGTTAGAGTAGGATATGTAGGAACTTGAATAAGCTCTTTTGAGCAATAGGATTCAGTCTTCAGTGTCGCATGGTCCTCAGTCTTTGAGTTTTTCTTTTCTGTCTGAGTCTTCTATGCCATTGAGTCTGGCCCCTTTGTAGATTGACTCTTCCAAAACTGCTTGATAGTTCTTAGATAGTTGTTTTTCAGTATTTACTTTCTGCATTTACATTCCGGCATTTACTTTCTAGTATGATATTTTCTGCATTTATTTTATGCCACATGTACTGCTGGGTAGTGTTGTTTCCACAATGCACAAGACTAGGTTTTTAATGAAGATGGAGTAGTTGATCTAGTGCATAGTTTGTTGATGGATGAGTGTTGTGCATACCAGAGATGTCCGAGGTTCTCATGCGCTCTCTCCCTTAGAGCACCTGTCCCAATTGGAGCGAGATGTTGTCACATATATAGTAGCTAGGCTACTATTGTTCCTGAGTAGTACTGAGCAGTTCTTTGAGCCAACCCTTTACTATGAGATCAGTAGAGGATGAGCCATCAATTGATGATCTCCCACTTTCAGCTAATCCAGAGCATCTAGATTGACCAGTTCTATGCCATGACTTAGCCTCATGACCCTAGATTTGACGACCTAGTTAGCCATTTTTCTTTCATGACCCAGAGGAGAGATTGTTATAGTGCCTATGTGTAGCAGCAACAACTTTTCTAGTGATTTTTAGATTGTTTTCAGATTCAGTGCAGGTATATGACCCAGGTGATATTATGGTTTTTGCATATGGATTTTGATGTTGCTCTGTTACCTATTTTAATAGTGAGACTCGATTGATTTTGATTATATGTTGGCAATATTTTATCTTGGTTTAATTGGACTCTAAAGTATAAATGATTTAGTGGTTTTGATCGAGAGATTCTTTTGTACACTCATTGGCCTTGCCCTACTCCTAGTACGGATTCAGTCTTTTCCCTTTAGGGACAGCTTGCTAGTCTTGGCATCATTTCCACTGTCTCCATCCATCCGTTGCTTTCCCCCATTCATTGACTATCCTTGACTTGCAACTTGACTAGTGACATCTGGGTTTTCCCCAACCTTCACCCCTATGTTGGAATAGGTCTCCATGTATAAACTGTGTCTCGGTGTTGGTTTATGTGATATTTATCACAGGGAATGTCTACCTTTAGGTCTTGAACACAAGTAGTCCTACAAAAGAAAGTGTCTTTAGACACTAAAGCATCCGAGCTTAAAGTTATTCTAAATGGATGCCATGCCAACAAAATAAAAGTGTCTTTAGACACTACTGGAAATAAAAAAAATTAAACTAGCCAATTGCCAAGAGATGAGCACTGATCCATTGTATGGTGTAACGCTCATTTATCTCCACAGGGTATCAGGGTGAGGCAAGCCCCTCAAGGATGAGCTTTAGTCATTTTCTGGAAGCCCATAAGGCTTTCCAAGGGACTTACTCTTGGAGGCTGGCAAGTTATCAATGAAAAATAAAGTTGATGGCTAAAGGATGAGCACTCATTCTTTGTATAATGTACGGCACATTTTCCCCCACAGGGCAACAGGGAGAGACTAGCCCAAGGTGGTCATGTCTTTGTCATTATCTAGAAGCCCAAAAGGCTTACCAGGGCACCTGCCTTTAGAGGTCAACTAGTGAAATAAATGCTAAGCAAATAAAATATTAAAAAGGTTACTTGTCTAGAGTCTAGTGGAGCCTTCTCATCATTCCACCCATTTGTAAGATACCACCATGCCCTATTGTTCACCTAGCCCAACTTATGTGTTGTGTGGAAGCCCTTGTCCTTTAGCCCAAATGCTTACAATGTTGAGTCATCAAGTCATCCCCTGGCCTTACCTGTTGTTTATGATCCCTTCACCATTGACTAGCAAAAGGGCTAAGCCAATAAATGAGTATAAACTGGAGGTTCTTGTTTTGAAGCAACTAATCATTTTGATTTGGATTATTATATATGTATTATGCTTATACTTGCCAACAAAATCTAATCATACTTGAGTGTCACTGCTAGCATAGATAATTGAGCATGCAGGTCCATTTGTACTTTGCAGTATCAAAGTTTAGAACTTGGGTCATCATTTGATCAGTTTTGACTTGGTCAACCTAGTGTTGGCCAAGCCATGAGCAGAATCCAGGATCAGTTATAGACATATGTTTATGGTTGATGATTATTTATGGTCTACGGGTGTCCATTAGACATATTCATACTTCAGATGGTGATTTGTTATGATGGCTTGTATTATTTTCATGATTATCAACATTTACAGGCTTTATTATTATTATTATTGTTCTGACATTGATGGGGTCTCTGATGTACCTTCATGATGGACTTATGGTGTATGAGTACTCATTCCCAGTTGATTTGGACATTCTGAGTCCATTGTTGCAACTGGTTTTCAGTTTTAGGCAATTACAGAACAAATATGGCTCTCTTGGCCTTTTTGCAGCAGTTTTGCCTAGGGAAAATTAAAATAAAACACAATGTAAAAAAATAAGTTCTACTAGGGCGCTAGAGGGAATCTGTGGGTGCAGTTAGTCGATTGTACCATACTACCATGGTCCTAGTTCCATTAGTGTAGTCATTTTGCTTCAGTTTTTGGTCCTCGGTGAGATATGGGTTGTTTTATGTTCCTAAGGCAACATTTTAATAATAAGAAATGGATTTTGAGGAAATCGATTTGGGCAATTGAGTCAAAGGAATGGCATGGAATTGGTCTGAGGCACAGTGTTTGGTTCAGATTCATCATCCGACATCAACTTCATTTCACTCGGGGTCCACATATCTTTGATTTATGCAGTTTGAGGGTGTTTTGATGTATTTTGAGGGAGATCCCCTAGTGATTTTTATCACTCCTTTATATTATTTGCCACTACATCTTATTATTGTGTCATGGGGCCATGCTAGTGAAGAATAACATAACCTCCTAGCCCCACCATGTGCTACTTAGTGGTCATTAGTCATATTTTATGTGGTGCGCCCCTCATCGGGCATTTCTAGTGATGCGCCCCCCTCTATTTGTGAGTTGATCTAGGTGAGATGTATTTGGCTAATCTTAGCTGTAGATTAGAATGATTTTATCTTATAATCTTTACCCTTGATCTTTTTGGATCTAGGTATTATGTACTTGAGAGATCTATATATTGAGATTCTCTCTCATTTGTAAAGGGACTTTTGGCTTTCAAACTCTTGGACTACTAAAATATTTTGCAGAAACTCTTGGAAGTTTTGTCGAATGCCTTGTATGGAGATTGAAAAGTCTCGTTCTCTCTAGCATTCTTGCGAATCTATGCATTTCTAATATTTTTGTAGGTTGCCATCCATCTGGTGAAGGAAGCGTTTGGGGGTAGGGGCACTATTGTGACTGAGCTCCATATCGTCCTCTCAAATCATCTTAGATTTAGGGAGTATCTTTATTGTGTCTTACGACCATCTTGATGTTCTTTGTTTCATTTTTCTTCGCCGTTTCATCTATCCTTTTGTAAATCGATTCTCATAGTAGATCTCTTTTGTAGGAGGAGGGAGCGCTTGGCATCCGAGAGGAGGTAGCGATTTCACTAGGAGAGGCATAGAAAACACTCGTAATTGATCGAAAAGGAAAGATCATCGTCATACAAGGTCAGTAGCAAGTATTCCAGGTACGTCTGCATATATTTTATTTTTTCGGGCTTTGATCTGATTGCAACAACCAAACCCTCTTTCTTAAAACCCTAGTTTTGTAGATCTGATAGATCCGGTGAGTTTTTGATGACGAGCATCAAAACTCACTTGGCGATAAATGAATAAACCCTAGATCTCAAGTTTCACGTTAATCAGACTCGATTTGCCCTGGGATCTAGCGCTAGTCACTCTAGGTGGGGGCGTCCTCTTTGGGTGGGTGGTCTTTTCTTCGGATCTGTCAGATGGGTATGCTTGGACCCGTCTCAAAATCATTGTTCCAATCTCAAGCACCCCAATCTAGTCATCTCCCCCGATCTACTCTTTTGGGTTCACTTTGTCCACTGGTGCAAAATCCCTAGGTGGGTCCCTTTAGTGTTTTCTTCTACTTGGCTAGATCTCACTAGATCTACTTCCTTAAACTATTTGTGGTGCAATCTCAACCAAGTTGGGTCATTTCCTATCTTTACTATGCCTCTCCAACTTGGCCCTAACCTCTATACCACACTTATCCCATAGATCTAGTTTTATCCACTCATTATCTCTCCTTTTTTATCCATCGCCAAACCCTAGGTGTGTTTTGAGTAGTTGCACTAGCCCTCTCAGGCTAGTAAGGTCACCCCCTTGGTCATTCTTTGGATTGATCTAAAGCGACAAGAGCCCGTCTAGTGTGACAACTACCCTTTACCCGTAGTGGACGAGGCCCTTGCGTTGTCATCGGTTAGCTACTTCACCTCTATCGTCCTAGATAGGATATCTCAAGTGGGTAGCTACACAATGTGTGATAACAGGTCCCACGCCCAACAACTTTGACAACTGTGTCATCCCCCAACACGACCTCCACATCTATCCCTTCCCGTGAAAGCTCAAGGTACATCTCTCGAGCACCTTTCATGTGGCTTGAAGCTCCATTGTCAATATACCACGTGCTGGTGGTGGTTGCAATGAAAGAATGGCCAGTCAACAAAGAATACTCCCTCTCAATATCAATATCTGCACTGTTGATGATGGATGCTCTCTCTCTATCAACATGCCCAGTACAAAGAGAAAACTCTCTCTCAAATCTAGCTGTAAACTCCTTAACCTCTGTTGAAGCTGCTGTCTTCTGCTACTTCTTCTTCTGTGGACAGTGTCCAGCATAGTGCCCAAGCTTCTAACAAGCAAAGCACTTTACAGTGCTCAAATCCTTCTTCTGTCCATCCTACTACTTAGCACCACTTTTTTGGGGCCCTTCTTGAACTTTTTCTTTCCCTTGGTAGTCAAAGCCACATTCTCCTCATCCTCCCTGCTAGTAGAAGAGCTGCCCTGCACAAGACCTCTCCGGGTCTCCTTCTAAACAAAATCATCCCAAAGTCTGTCCCAAGAAGGCAAGTTCTCCCTGGTTACTATAGCCTCCACAAAAACAGCCCAAGGATTTGCAACCCCAATCAAAGCTATCAGCACTAGCTCAGAACCAAAAACAACCTCCCCCACTGCTGCAAGCTCATCTCTCACCTGAGAGATCCTAGTAAAGTAGAGAATCACTCCCTCAGTTTTGGCCATCTTGATACTCTTCAATTTCTCTCTCAACACCATTCTTCTATTCTCATTTGAACTTTGAAACACGCTGGTCAAAGCATCCCACATCTGATATGCACGGGTTTTACTAGAGATGTGTGGGATCACATGATCTTTAACTGCATCTAGAATGATCCTTCTAGCCTTTATGTCCTTCTTGTTGGTCAAAGCATCCCACATCTGATATGCATGGGTTTTACTAAAGATGTGTGGGAACACATGATCTTTAACTGCATCTAGAATGATCCTTCTAGCCTTTATGTCCTTCTTGTTGAAGGCAAAAAGCGCTTGTGCATCGGTGGAAGTAGGAACAAAAATAGGATTCGTTGTTGTATTGTTAACCACTTCATCCCGTAAGTCGTTTTCCTCCAATATAAGCACTAGTATAGCTTTCCATGGAGCAAAATTCCTAGCCCCATCAAGCCTATCCTCCAACCTAAGTCCCGGTTCTATTTTAATGCAAAATTTCAAGTTTCTACAAGGTGCTGCCCATTGATAGAAGAATTCATTGAAGGTTTGAAATTTTTCACTGTGTAAAAATTCTGCTCTTCTCTAACAAAGCTCTAATACTATGTAAAAAATTTCTCATTTCCCCAACCCGGTTTCAACCACCATTTTTAATATTGTTTAATGGCCAACCCAATTTACTTTCAATTGCAAATTAAGTTATTTCTCATAAACAATTTATGACTGAAACACAAGAAGAATTTTTACAACTTTTAATGAGCAACAATTAAAAAACACATTCACACATAAAAAATCAGACTTAAGAATTTTTGGTTGAATGACCCAAGAAAAACGCCAACCTCCAGGGAAAACCTATGAGAGAGAAATTCTTTATTTATTTTTCAAAAGTATAGTAGAAAACAAAAATTTTCAGTCACAACTTATCTCAACCAGAAGATTAATATCAACCTCAAAATTCGTGTCCACTTCAGAAAATCAAACCCAGAATTTTCTCCTTGCAAACTCCTTGAAAAACGTGCTACTACAGGACTGTACAGACATTGTACGGACATGCTGTATGGACATTGTACAGACTGTACTGTACGATCACTGCCTTGAAATTCATGCCCTGTACGGACTGAAAAGGTATAGTACAGATTGTGTTGTATGACTCCAATAAATGCTCTAAATTTCTGCCTCGAAATTCGTGCCCACTTCGCTGCTGTACTTTTCACCTCGAAATTCGTGCCATGAAAAAGAACTTCAGCTGTGTTTTTCTCCTTCTTTGAAAATCGACTCTCTCTTTCTCAACATATGAACTGATGCCTCTTCACATGGAAAATTGTCTTTTAGGTAAAAATGGGTGGGTGGGTGAAAGGTCATCTAATCCAAGGGCCCAGATTAGATTAGATGAGTGGTTGTGATAAAATCAATTTTCTCCACAAATTAAAATTTAATTCACTCACTTTTTAAATTTATACTTAAGGTACACTTTAATCACTAAAGTGCATTTAATGCTCATCTCAAGTCATTAATATAAAGTCCATGTGACATGACCCTTTTTTCCTAGTGACTTAGGCAAAAGTCACCTAGGGGAACAGCTCCCAAGGTATAAAAACTTCAACAAAATTTTATAGTAGTGACTAGCCCTTGCATGGAGAAGTTTAAAATGGTGATGATTTATGATAGGGAATGCGTTAAAATCCCAGCTACAAGGGCACATGACAACATTCAATCTCAGCACAAGATTTGATTCACTTGGAGGAATTAGGGGTCTGTTTTGCGACTAGCAGAGATGATGTTTTTAATGAAGGAGACTCTATCTGGGCAACATCTCAGGATCATCTTGGTGGCATTTTGAAGAGCTTTCATGGTTATTATTAAATCTGCATTCTCAAGCCAAATCTGTTATCAGAACCAGCATCATACCCAGACACTGAGACATGTGGGGTGGCGTTGATCTCATCAGCAAAGGGAAATTATTTAGTGGACTTGTTCTTAGCACATATGCATCATTAAGAAGACGAATTCTGGGCTGTTGTGGAGCTATTCCTGACATTGAATCAACAATAAAAGGTGCTGCATCAAACTGCAGTTTTTCTTACCCAGAAAATTCTCCAGCAGTATCTTCTCTGCTTTTAAGTTTGATTGATATATATCAGAATTGAACGGCAAGGTGGATAATTTAGGAGTACATGGTTGGTGTTTTAGTTCATGGAGGAGTTTTCAAACTAGTGTTAAAAGTTGCTGGTTCAGCTTCGCCCTATGCTTCTTAGGGTCTTGGCAGAACCTTTTTAGTGCTGTTTCTGTTGATATATACGCCCAGATTGAAGTTTGAAGCCTGTTATTGCAGATTAGGATGGGTTTTAAAGTGATGTAGTGACCCTTGTACCTATCAAGAACATCCACCGTGTCATTTACAATTAGTCATGGATGCGTTGATCTCACTCCTGAGCAGTATAATCTTCAAATTTATGAGCAATTCTTGATTAATTGTGCTTCTTGAACAACATCCGGCCGTCCAAGCATTCAGCTTATAGAGGATCTTCGAAGTTGAAGAAAAATGTTTAAAGCCTGTAGTCGCAGATTTGATGACTGCCCAGAACTGTGTCTGCAGCGGACCCTTTTCTTTCCTCTGTATCGCAGCCCATCTTTAGATCCATAGCAATTTCGTGAATCATCGATGATCATCATCTTACAACCCGTGAGGCAGGTTACAATGTAAGAAAGGTAGAACGCAGCACCACTTGAAGATTGGAAGCAGTTGATGTGCATTCTTTATTGCATCTTATTGAGCAGCGATTTTATACCCGTTTGAATTTGGAGAAGATCGCATGCCACGCTCGAGGCATTTTTCACTCGTTTGTTTTTCCGTCACAATTGGAGCCTCGATTACTCTTGGTAATGGGCACGGCTGAGGATGCGTATGGCATGGGTGTTAAAGTGTTATGTTTTGGAACTTATTCCTTATACAACGTACAACCGTGGAGGGCGTTCAGTTAGTTACTACATAGCACATATATTGAGGCGTTTTGTTCTATATGGTTTAGGCTGTCGTCCACCTTTGGAGGGTTATTTAAGCGTCCTTTATTGTCATTTCTGATAATTTGGTTGGAGCGACTCACTTTGAGCCTTAATGGCTAGTGCCCGCTTTCATTTCTTATTTGTGTAGTCTAAATATGTTACGTTTTCAACCTTTATCAAGCTTATTTCTGTCTTATTTTGTTCGGAGTCCAGTTGGAAATCTTCAAAAAATCTTAGAATCACGTATATTAGCTATAGAAATTGCATAATTTGGGTGTCATGGGGGTATTGGAGGGTGTTGAATATACTCATGGATTCAAAAACACAACTTAAACACTTCCAAATTTGGAGTTTACCAAATTAAGTTTACCACATTCCAACCAAAATCCACCGTAAAGTCGAAAACGTAGAATAAATAGACTACTCCTTTCTTATTTCTTGCTCATGCTTTAAGGATGAGCATTGGTCAAAGCATAAATTTGGGATTTTTCCACTTAATGTTTTGTTGACATATGTTGGAGTGTCTACTTTTAATTTTGAGATGATTGCCCCTCGTTAGAAGGCCTTCGGAGGCTAGGGGTTGGAGATTTATCATTGTTTATTCCTGTTTGGTGGATTGACCTCCTTGTTTGAGGATTTTACTTCATGGATAGATTATACATGTGGCTTTGACCACCTTTTTTATGAATTTGTTAGGACTTTGTTAAGGTTAGTGGAGTGTTTAGAATTGTTTCTCCACCCTACGCTGGATCTAGGAATTTATGATTATTTTATTGTGAAGGAAGCTGCGCTGTTTTTTTATATAAAGAGAGCCTCTTATTCATTTGAACTCATGGTTGGATTTTAAGAGTTCTCTCTCTTTTACAGCCTAGTTGACATATCTTTTATGGTGCAAGGTGAAGTACAAGGGTTTTTTTTTCCATTCTTAAGTATGATTCCTTGTTCTTATTTCTAATGTTGTTAATGGATGATGTAATAACTAGACTTGCTGATTAGAGCCATAGAAGGAAATTTGTCCCATTGGAAAGATTGTGAGTGAAGAATCTCCTCCATCGCTTTGTTGTTTTATGCATGGATATGAAATTGTTCCATGCCATCTTTATAGAGTAAGAACTTGTGATATTTCATTGTATAGGGCTCACCCTAGTTAGAATTGTTTGAGTTGGCACCGCAAGGGATCTCTTAGTGATTTCCACATTCATGTCGTAACATGTTAGGGTTTAAAAATTGGCATTACAAGGGATCTAATTTTCCCTAACCCTTTCATAAACTTGCCCCTTCATTGGTCTTGTTCCCTTTGACTCCATTTTCCTTGGTGACTGGCACTAGTCTTCTTTGTCCTCCCATTATCCATTTTTACCTATACTACAAAAAAGACCTAAGGTTTTGCTAAGGCTAACTCTTCAAATCACCTTGTGCCTTTATTGCCATAGCCTAGCAATACTAATGCTAGGGAAGACCCCTTGAGTTAGAGAAGAATCAATTTGAAGTGCAAAGAGGTGGTTATTGAGGTGACAACGGGTAACACCTCTAGGTTATAATTGGGCTAGCCTTGTTCTTTGGGGATTTAAACACACATGCTAGTTCAAGTTGTAACATATTGTTCATGAATTAAATGTATATTTATTTAAACAATGAGGTTATCCTTCCATTGAGAAAAGGAAGAGTGCAATGCAACAAGAAAAGGTGGCAACAACAATCGCGTCAATTAGAATGCAACTTTTACCCTAGAGAAACCCATGGTGGGAAAAACTCCTACAGGAAAGAATTTTTCTTTCTTATCAATCCTAAATGTTAAAGAAAGATACAACTGTGGCTCTCTTGCAACATATATAGAAGTTACTATTACAACTCGATTTAGCACCTAAGTGAAAAAGTCCTAATCCACTAGTGCTATTGAGAGGAACTTTGGAAAGAAGCACCATTGTCACCATAATGCTAATTTCCCACTTTTAGGCCAACTTTCAAGGTCAAGGGAGGCTCCCCTATAGGTTGATTTGGATGCGTTTTAGCTATGTTGCCAAGAAACGTGGGTACGGGTACGACACTTTTTGAAACAGGGTACTTCGGTACGTCGAGGGTACTATATATATATATATGTATATAATTATTAATAATATATATATAATATATAATATATATTAAAAATAAAATTGAAACATGTCACAGTCACATGACTCACATGATACATCATGATCCAATGATCCATAGTACCATACATGCACATTGCATATTCACTTTCAGATTTCGTCATTGATTCATTGAACAATGAAAATTCACAATTCACATTGAAAATTTGAAACATTCAAAGTTCAAACTTCAAACATAAATTAAAATAAGTTATAAGTTATAAGTTCATGCTTGTCCCTAGGCAAATATATTCCTTGGATCTACCTTCATTTCAACCATAGTCTCTTGTCGTTTTAGTAGCTTTGGGGGCTGAAATAAATCTCCTGTAGAAAACTAATACTTGCTGGTTTGAATTTGTTTATCTTCAGACAATTTCCTACAGCCATACCTACAGTTAAAGACTCATTAAATTGTCTAATCTAAAGTCTAGTTGTTCGACCCTCCTAGCCTAGTTTATATCTATTTTATCTTTTAGTTAGCTGGAAATTCTCTACCATTTTAGACATCTTTAAAATTTGAATGTATACATTTGCAACAACAATCTTATTCAAGCATTAAATCTGGATTTTGAGAGTTAAAATCTGAACACAACGAATTGTACTAAAGCCTTAATCATCCTCATTGAATAACTTCAACAAAGATGTCTTCTTTGTGCACGATTTTATTATAATATATACAGAGATATAATATTATTAACTTTTTACTATAAGACTCTAAACTCAGTAGCCGGTGCAAGTGGCACAACTTTAAATTCAAGAGCCAGAGTAAATGGCACAAGTGTTATTTGCTTAGATAGTTAGACTATGCCCATTGCCATTCAAGCAGCTTCGCCATTGTACAGTGAGAACTCGAAACCCCTTACACATGGATATGATTCTTAATTAAATTCAAAAGTAATTCAATAATAAATACCTTCTTCAAAAACTGCCAGTCGCCTACGATGTCCTTTGGTGGAGAAGAATGAGTTCTCAGTTTCCACTGCTGAAGGGTGCTACTGTCCACTGCTGAACAATGAAGATGGAGTCTGGACTGTTCGCCGATATCCCACTGTCCACTGTGCACAATGAATAAGTTACGGTTTGGGGGTTTTTACCAATGCCGCGAGGATTTTAGGCTTTAGCAATGCCATTGCATGGGGCCACGATTAATTTAAACACGATTTTAATTTTAATTTTTATCATAGCCGTACCACAGACGTACCCAAAATTGGGGTACGCCGTACCATTTTGACCAAACGTACCCAACTTTTTTTTTATGAAGTACCCCGTACGGCAACACTGTTCATGGTACGTGAGGGTACGTACCATTGCCATACCCAAGTACTTGGTACGTGTACCCGGTACCGGTACGTGTACCCGACCCCTGGGTACGCGTACCCATGCAACACAACGTTTTAGAGAGAGCTAAGACAAATGAGATCAACATAATTATGATGTGTGTCGTGTGTGTTGGATGTTCATAACTTTAGCAGTATAATTTCATTGTTTATATTTATCCCACAATCATAGCATTATTTCATTTATAGCCATGCACAACAAAGTTACAAACACAAAGAGACACAAATATTTATCCTGGGAAACCACAAGCGAGAGAACTCAACAACCTTCTCTTACTCAAAGATAATATTTCAAGATACAATACATCCAGATACAAGCATCACATAGACAAGCTCTAGACAAACCCTAGAGCCAAAGAAGAAAACTCTCCAACAATAGTGAACCATAGTCTTCTAAAACCCAAGAACAATCTTTTTTAGCATGAGAGAACTTCTCCACTTGTCCTTCTAGAGAAGTGTGCACCACTTGAAAGAGAGATGAACTTGTTGTTTTGATAATAAAGTGTGAAAGCACTTTATTTATATTCTTCTTTCAACTAAAAGTTTCCACAATTCGGTCGGCTTGACTTTTATTTATTTATCTTTTATTTTATCTTTTAAGTTGACTTGTCTTTTTATCTTTTAGGGTTATTTTACCAATTTCATTGAGGTAATTGTGCTCTTCATTTCTTTTCACTTTTTCTAGGACATCTTGAGAATATATTTTGATGCTACATAAACATCAACAATGTTTTAGTTGATTTCTCAAATAAGCATTCGACCCATAGTCGAATAAATCGGCATCGACAAAAAATCAGCGAGGGTTTGGAATACAACTTCTCAACAACGTCGGCAAAAAAAGGGGAAAAATCAACAAACTACGGAAAGCATTAAGAAATGCAAAATTTGTACTTTAATAGGGTCAAAATGTGTTTGTCGATTTTTTCCCCTATTTGTCGATTTTTCCTGATTTTTTCCAGTGTTTGATTTTTTTTTTAAATCGCGATTTTGCGGCCCGAAAAATCAACAGCCAGAAAAAATCGCATTCTTTGGGACATCGCCGATTTGATTCAACCATTCAAGATGTGAAATATCAATAAATTAAAAACTCAGAAAATATTTGCTCAAGAGTATGAAATAACATGAACAATAAACATTAACAAAAAAGCAACTATGGAAGATAGATATTATCAATAAACCATAAGACATTAAGAACAAGATCCTCAAGTAAATAAGTTTATTGTCATTGTGTAACATCAATTTGTGAATGAAAATTGCTCAAAAGACAAGTGTGATTAATCTTTAGAGATCTTTTTTAGTTAAGGTTTTGAATGAGGCCTTGCTTGAGAGAGGAATCTTTGAAATGAGGTGTCACCCAAATTTATTAGGATAACAAAGCTTGCTGAAGTGATTAAAATCATTTCTCAAAGTTTGGTGTTTAGTTTTTGTACTTATATGCCAAAACCTAAAGGTTGTTTAATAAATATTGCCTCTCACATTCATTGATCCATTAGAGAAAATTGAACTCATGAGCTTTAGAAGTAGACAAGATCTTGCAAAATGTGTTGATGTTTCTGGTAGCATCGAAAGATATTCTTATGTCAGCTCCATAAGAAAGAATGATGACAAGCCCTATAACAAGTCGCCAAGTAAAATCATAGTTTTAAAAGTTGGTTAAACCAGTTTCAGAATCAACTGATCTACTCGTTTGATAGGGAACTGATTCAACTTGGTCAACAAATCGATTTGGTTGACCAGTTCGGTACCGAACCGGTTTGATCAGCCGAGTTATGTAAAAAATCGGTCGGTTTTGGGCTTTTACGTGGGGACCTGCATACTTAAAAAACAAGGCGATTTCATTTTTTATTTGGGTTTTTCCTTTAACCTAAGCTACCAAACCCAACCCTAGGTGTGTCGTGTAACACTATTTATTAACTAACCAAACCTTTATTTTCTACACTATTCCTCTCTCACCAAATTACAACATTTTACAAGGCAATTTTCGCCACATTTCAATCTCCGAAACCAAAAATGAACACAAATTTTTTCCTTGGGGGCTCCTGCCCTCGAATCCCCGCAAATCTTCAAGCTCGGGGGATCGACGAGCTCCTCGAGCCCCTCTTATGTTCGCCGGCCAAGAATCCAAACATAGTTGGAAATAATAAGGCTCCATAACCAACATATTGATTTATTGTTGTGGAAGTTTGGCATAAGAGTCTGGACTTGGAGAGTCGCGTGAAGTTGAGCTGAGTCATGATTATGTTGAAGATTGAGACAGTAGTGGACTGTGGGACTAAGCAGTGGCACATGGGGGCAGTGGCATTGCACAGTACACTTTGTGCCATTTTGATATATTGACCCTTGTATGGTATATACGTGAGCAAACTTTGGATATTTTGTCTCTATGTATGGAATCATGGATTAGAATCTTGAAAATGTTGTTTTTCTTTAAAATTTAAATATTTTATGTATTTTTTAGTAAACCATTTCATTACATTCAAATCGATCGATTTATGACCAATTCATTATTGATTCCCATTTCAATTCCAAATTGACCCTCAACCGATTTCGACACCGATTTCGATTTATAAAATTGTAAGTTAAATGACCTAGTCCTCCTAGAAGTATGGTGCACAATACTTCTGTTATCACCAACCTTGTAGTTGCCTATATGAGGTGGATCCAGGATGGATGGTAGAGGGACAAGCAACTAAGGAGGTGGAACCAAGACTGCTTAGACTCCCAAATGGATGGTTGTCACGCCAATCGAGGCAACCTTCACTTTATGTTATCTTAGCCCAAGATAACAAAGGGGGAGACCCAGATCTACTCCCGATAGGAGAGATCCAACCTAGACACCAGATCAGATCAAATGGACTTGATGTACGTAAGGTGTAAGGTAGTGGAAACCTTAGATCTATGGATGATGTCATGAGGTGAGCCAAGGCTTTGGATCAGGGTTTAGGAAGTATGAGGTTCGATCCAAGTTGGGACATAGGTGACCTATAAGGTAAAGACTAGATCTGGGGTTGAGGTACTAGCAACAAGTGAGGATATCCACTGCCTTGGGAAACGTGACTAATGCAGGGAGGTCAAGGACAGGATTGGGGCCATCTAGTACCGATGGATAGACTCGATGAAAGATATGACAGAGTCAAAGTACCCGAGTCACCAAGGAAAAGTCAAATTACAAGGAAAAGAGGCCAAAGAGGGGGTAGCGTTAGGGTTGGAGATCAGTGCCTGTCAGATCTAGGGCAATGGAGTCACCATCTACCCAGTGTTGGAGGAGACCCACCTAGGAGATACCCTGATCTACAGACCCAGAAAGGTATTTGGCCGAAAAAGTCAGTCTACGGGGAAAACCAGCAGCAAGGTGGCTAGCGCTAGGGTTTGAAAAGTCAATTTGTCAGATCTAGGGCAATCTAGAGACTTCCATCTCATCGTTTAAGGAGAAATGGAGAGAGGGTGACCTGATCTACAAACCCACTAAGTTATTTTGCCAGAAAAATTAGATCTTGGAAAAAGTCAAAAAATGGTGAGGAGAGCTAGGGTTTGGGAGGACCGTTTCTCAAATCTAGAGAAAACTAGGCACATTTAGCTCAGCGTTGAGGATAAATTGGTGAGGGGAACGCCCGATCTACAAAACTTAGCAGTGGTTTGTTCAGAGATCGAGCGGTTTGTTTTTTAGTATTTTAGTTTTTTAATTATTATGGAATTTTCAGTAAAATGAAGAAAATCATGTGTCAATGGATTGAGATTCGGAAGAAAGGAACTAACCTACAGATCTTACCTAGAAATCCTTGTAGATGCCTTGACGATGATAATCCCCGCTATCCCAATCAATTTGAGAAGCTTTGAGCAATTTCTATGTCCAACGTTTTTCCCCAAGGAGTCAAAACGCCCTCTCTCCTGCACAACAAACGTCAACCATATCAGATTTGTTGCCACATGAGAAAAAACTAAATGCTACAAAAAAAATAGAAAGAGAAAATCATAGATCGCAATGACACTAATGAAAACCCCCTGATAAAAAATGAAGACAATCCAAGTGAGTTGAGGTCCCCTTGCAAAAACACCCAAGCTGAAGTCGCCCTCCTATAGACAAGAAAAAGATTCCAAAAAATATATAGATCTTGCAACAATTTCCCCAATGCTAGGAAGTAAAAGACTTTCCAATCACCATCTAAGAACACCAGATGCAAAGGAGATCCAAAAAATATCCACAAGAAAGTGTTTCTATTAATCAGATCCAAGAGCCAAAGACCCTTTACAAATGAGAAGCTCTCTCCTTTAAATAGGAATGAGAGAACCAAAATCCTAACCACTTTCAAAACGAGTGGCTGAGATTAAAAGATATAAATGTTCTAATCAATGGTTGAGATGAGCTTAACATACAATGCATGGATCCATATAACCATAAAGTACCAAAGTGGACTAGATTACCCAAAAAGAGGGCACCCCACTCAACAAGAAATAAATGAAGCACATGGTGGGTTCATGGAGTGTTAATTAACTCCCTCTAGGTGTCCCCATGGCACAATAAAATAATATAATATTTTAATTTTTGACTTTGTGCCTCCTTGAGGAAATCGTGAGCCTCCCAAAAGCCCCAGAAAATAATATAAAAATGCCCTCAAAGTAGGTGTGGACCCAATCAGGTGCTGCAACTGCCGGAGAAGGTGCGGAGGACATCACACTCATCATCATGACTCATCCCATGTCATTTCCTTGCCTCAGTAGCCCAAATCGATTTCTTTAGTAGCCATTTAATCATTTTTTAATCTGCCTCGAGAAACGTGAACTTGCCAAAACAACCTCCTAGGGTGCCTGCGTTGTCAAACTGAGCCCACCAGGGTCTTTGGGATGGGGGTACTATGGTACAATCAAGTGGCTGCACCCCCTATACCCCATACAACGCCCTAGGAGTTCCAATAAAAACATCTCCCTGCTTAGACACATCATCCAGTGAAGCAAAACTACATCAGAAGGGTAAAATGAGCCTGGTCATCTTTGCAAGTTCCCGGAACTGATAACAAGTTGTCTCATTAGACCCAAAGAGTCCAAATCCATCTAGGGTATATACTCATACCCTTTCCAGGTCTCTGCCTAATCATCAACAATATTCAATAGACAAAATAATAACCTGTAAATGATTAGATAACCAATATAACTCAGGCTAACATCCATATGCTGCAAGTGTTCAAAGGCTAAGACATGCTCTACAAATCATTTAAGTAACAATGATAACAAGTAGCAGTCACCTCACTGGCTATACCAGTGTTACAAATATCGCCGATATATCGGCAACATCGCGATATATCGCGATGTTAACTCACTGGTGATAAAATCGGCAAATATCGCCCCGATTTTTTCCCGATTTTTTTTGGCGATTTTTCCCGATTTTCTCGCGATATTTGCCGATTTTATCACGATATTTGCCGATTTTTGGCGATATTTGCCGATTTTTTCAACTATACTGTGATTTTTTTTTTCTTGTATTTTTTTATATTTTTATATTTTTTATTTTGTCGATATATTGCCGATGTTTGCCGACATTTTTGCCGATAAATCTGATAATTTCTTTTTGGACCCTTGGTGATATATTCGTCGACACGATATTTGTAACACTGGGCTATACATCAACCAAATACACACACACACACACACACACACACACACACACATATATATATATAGGGTTTTATTAATCATAACTCAGATCAGACTTTCAAGACTATACTCACTTCATAGTTGTAGTCAGTTTGCTAATGGAGGGTGAAGGCTAAAATTGACAACGCTAGGACAAAGGATGACTACCAACTTGATATCATGACACTTTGGATATGGAAAACGAATACTCACTCTAGCCATATGTCAGACAAACAATAACATAAGGAATGGCAGTGCCTCACAAATGCGTGAACTACTTCAGAGGAGCCTACTCACCTTGACAAATGCTCACAATCCAACTCAATACAAGTAAGGCCAGCAATCTTTTAATAGAACTTTAGGAACCATTGCTTTTTGGGCCTTTGGTTTTCTATAGCCTTGATCTACGCATTTTTTTGCAGACTTTTATTATTTTAGGCTTTGCATTCACGTATTTTGAAAAACACTACTTTTCATGAATGTTTAAGATATTTCATTACAATATTTTTTCAAATCCAATTTCATTAGGCTAGCCTTTCATTCATGTATGTTGAAAAACACTACTTTTCATGAATGGGCTTTTTGCAAGATATTCATTTCATTTTCAGTTACATTGTATTGATGGCAGCGCTACTTGTTTCAGGTAAGCAAACACATCCTAGGTAACTCAGCTCCGAGACACAAATAAACAGAGAGGTTTGTCCAACAAAGACTCTAGCGAGGAAAAAAGGTTTTCCATGCCATAAGTCAAGCAGTAGGTTGGGTTAAAACATAACTGGAAGGTAATGGATGGGTGGAGACAGTGAAAGATGAAACCAACACTAGCAAGCCAAAAGATGGTGGGAATGACTACCTCTATTCTCCCTAAGGAGGGTAAAACCAATGAGTATAGATCAAGAACTTCCAAGTCTGAGTAGGGACATCAATACATAATACAGATACATCCAAGTCCACATATTTATATGACCACCAGATCATGACACTAAATGCTAATACATGTTACAAAAATTAGTATAAGAGCAATGATAACCATAACACCATATAATATAAACTGAGTCATAAGCATGCAAATATATCCATCTAAACCATCATCTATCCAATGAGAAACACTGATACAAATTGGGCATCACTAATTGCTCTGCAAATGACTAAATGACTACATCAATCCTCAAATCTGAGTGTCCTGAGGCTCAGTGCTGACATGGGAGAATACTATAGTCCACTGATAACATAATGATCCATCAAAATTGCTCATCTCAGCATCTCACATGTAAGAGATCTAGCTGAAAAAATGTACTGAATCTGAAAAATAGAATATGGTAGCCCGACTACTATATATGTGATAACAACTTCTCTGCATGGTTTGCAAGTCCTTGGCCACACATATGATGATGAATCTGAAGTTGTGATTCTTCTTCAGATTTGGAGGATCTCACAGATAGTTGAGTGGATCTTGTTACCACCTAAGTTGTACTTGGTGGTTTTTTCAAGCGAGCCGACGAAGTAAAACAAAGTACACTTGTTCTTGATCAGAGTTCAGAAGTTCGTCGACCTTTTTCTGGGAGTCTGTTTTGATTTTTTTGTGACACATGTTCATACCCCCTTGGGGAAATTGTAAAAAATGTCCTAGCATTTAATTTTTTATAAAATGCTCGACTTCGTGGACTTAAGCATCAAGCCGACTAGCCTAGAGTGTTTTTTCCCTCAGTTATTATTGGTTGTTCAACAAAAGACTAATAATTTCTGAGTTTTTTCACTCACACCTCCAAAGCTGGGGTAGTCGTCTTGGTGTTTCGGCCTTAGGAGGTTATTAGAGCCTTTGTGTCAGTGTTTTTCAACATGCCACGCATTGATTTTGAGTCATATGGACATGTGCTAGGTCCCCCTAGAGTTTCGTCAATTTCCGAGAAAAATATTTTTTTTCTTTTTTTTAAGCCATTTTTTAATGGTTTAATTAAAAAATTTCAAAATGTAATAAAAGTCAGATACGGAGTCCATTTCTGACGTAGGGACACTCCTTTTCACACCCAGAGCGTCCACTTTGACCCTTGGACCACTTTCCACATCAGTCGGGTAACTAGAACACCTCGTGAGGCATTATTCAGCTAAAAATGCATCAAGATGGCATTTTAATGCTAAATTACATCAAATTGGCACTAAATGACAAGTTGAAAAAAGTCAAAATTAAAAGTCAAATTTGATTTGTTTTATGAGTAAAATGACATGGCATGATGTCACCATAGTCATGCGACTCTTTTCCATGTGAAGGCTTTTAAAACTTTGGGTATTTTGTAATGTTTCAAGTTACATATTAAGATTGACGTCAACCTTCATAAGTTTCATGCCACACCAAGCTAGGATTGCGTTTGGATGAAGGGTGGACCCCCTTCACGTGGTTTAAGGTTTAAAACAAGCTTGGACAAGTTTTAATTTGCAGTATAACATAAGTATAACATGAGGGTTACATCAAAGCTTCCTTCACGTGAAGTAAGGCTTGCGTGACGTGGGAAATGGGGGTCCACCACTTTCAACATGTCAAGGTTTGATTTGTGGTAATCTTTGGTTAGCGCATGTATGAGGAAAGGGTGACATCACCCTCACTTCACAAAACCTCACCTACCTTGGAGCTCACGCATGAGTGAAGGAAGCCGATAGATCTTGGTGGGTGGATTTTGGGGTGATTGCTTGAGTGTGTTGGCAGCTGATTATGAGTTAACTGAGAGGTATCAATCACCTTTGCAGGTCAACTCAGTCCCTCTTCATTGTGACTCCTTTTCAACTCAATTAACTCTGAGTGCATCTTTACTGTTCGTAGCCCCCTAGGGGCTTGGCTCTGGCTCTAAATAAAGCCTTTGCCTCTCTCACAAACTAGTTGGGTTTGGAGCAAGAGAGTGCAAGTTGTTGTAACCTATATGCTATTGCTATTTTTTGTGGAATAAAAGAAAGCTTTGGAGGCTAGTGGTGGTGTGCTTTGTTGTGTGGATTCCAATTGTCATGCATTATTGAGGTAAAAAACTATGTTTTTCCAATTTTTCTGCAGTATTTGTGTTTAGATCTTGCCTATGATGGTTTCTTCGAACTGGTAGGAATAGGAGTTGAAAGTAAGATTACTTTAATTCCTGTATTATCATTGTATGCTTAGAGGTCTAACATTGCATGCTAAATAAGTGTATTTTCATGCATTTTTTAAACCTCTTTTTATATGCAATTTCAAGATCTCACGGTATTGTTTGAGTTTTGGTTGAGCTACAGGTTTCCCAGTTTTGAAACGGTGTGGATCTAGTTTGATGCTATCCTTTTCAAGGCAAATACGGAAGACATAGTCCCTCGGTACTTCACTACGAAGTGTTTCAAAGCGAAACCCCCCAGCAACAAAAATACTCTTTTCTCTCTCCTTTCTCATTCTCAAAAATTATTTTCCTCCTTGTTACCCAACTTGTTTACTTAAGATCTTTGCATTTAAAAGTATAAATCTTGCACTTAGATCTAGTTCTCAAGTTTTATTCAGATCTAGTAAGCATTGTCCATCATTTTTTGAATAAATCTGGCATAAAAAAATCAGTTTTTGCATGCCATTTTTAGAGAAATCTACTTTACGAGAGGTGTTTCCTACCACCTCTAGTTGACCTACTTTACGAGAGGTGTTCCCTACCACCTCTAGTTCACTCTAGTTCGCCCCCAATCATCTCAAAAGGCTCCAACACTTGGAAAATTCGCCCCCCTTGGGGTTTTCTCTCATTTTTCCTATATAAGCAATGCCTTGGCTCTCATTCAAACTAGTTCGAGTTGGATAGAGAGTAGGCTTTTTTATTGTAATAGTTATAGTTGGTTTGCTTGAAATAAAGAAGGATTTGGAGCATAGTTTTAAAAATCGGTAAAACTGGTTTCAGTTTCAGCCGATTTACTGATTTGATGGCCAACCGAGTCGGTCTGTAGATCGGTTCAGTAGACCGAATCGATTGGATTGACCGATCTATGTAGAAAATCGGTCGGTTTTTTTGGGGACACGCAGATGTATAAAACACACAGTAATTTTGTTTTTTTGTTGTTTTTTCTCCTAACTTAGGCTTTAGCTCTTTAAGTGGTTATCTAAGTAACCCTTGAAGGAAAACATGGGTTATCATTCTACCCTAATCGACTCTTCTATTATACTAATTGGTGATGACATAATTGTACTGTCGGCACTGGAAAATCAGAGGTGAATGGACCAAATCGACCTTACAATGAAACTGCCATACGCTAAATGAAAGGCATTTCTTCAAACTAAAAACAATTGAATTTGTTAGCAATTTATTCTACATGTTTCATAATTTTTTTGAGGGTTTGATTAAGGTTTTGTCCCACTGTTTTCTTCTGATGTGCATGATTGTCACTCTAGCCTATTTGGCCTCTCTTGGTATCCATAGATAAGATTGATTGACTCAAATAATTAACAGAATACATATTGACTCTTATATGGTATATGGACGAGCAAACCTTGGATAATTTGTCTCCAATGCTTTGGAATCATGGATTATAATTTTAAAAATGTTGTTTTTATGTAAAATTTAAATATTATATGTATTTTGAGTAAACCGAGTCACTAAATTTAAATCAGTTGATTCATGTCCAATTTATTACTGATTCCGATTCCGATTCTGAGTTGACCCTTGACCGATTCCGAGTCCGTTTCCGATTTTTAAAACTATACTTTGGAGGCTAGATGGTGTTGTGTTCTATTGTGTGGATGAGCATTGCCATGTCTCATTGAGGTAAGTTGTGATTTTTTCATAATGTGCTTATTATGATCTTGTGGATCTGGCCTCGAAGGATTGCTATCAATTAGTAGGAAAATATTTTAGTCAATAAGTTTATTAGCTAATTCTGTTTTATATGTATGTTTAGAGATATAGATCTTACATGTCTAATAAGTTTATTGGCATGTTGTTTTAGTCTCTCTATATATGTATTAATCGGATCTCATAGGTATCTTGGCAAGCATTTTATTAGTTGCATGTATCCTAGTTTGGAGAAAGCGTTGATCTAGTTTGCTTCCTCATTTTCTCCAACATATTCAAGGCATAATCCCTCGACATTCCACCAGAAAGCTCCACGGTTGATCATTCGAGCACCAAGCCACTTCTTCTCTTTCTGCATTTAAATCAAACTCTTTCCTTTGGTTACCTCTTCTTATTTCTTAGATCTACTTACTTACTTTAAAATGCTAAAATCTTTCTAGATCTAATTTATAAGAATATCTTGCTTAGATCTAAAAGTTACATAAAGTTTTACTTTCTCATTTAGATCTAGCTTAGAAATCTACTTTTTTTCAAGTTATTTCAAGTAAATCTTAAAGCTTGTAATTTGAGTAGTTTTCTTTTGATTTTAAGATTAATATCTAACATCAAAGTGCTTTATTGGCAGCCCCTTAAAGGATGTCCAAGATCCTAAGAAATTGGGGCTCACAAGCCCAAATTTCTTAGTTCATTGTTTCCTAGATTTAGTCTCTAGCTTAGCATAATTTTCTAGTATTTTCTAGTTTGCTTGAATCACTCTTAAAGTGATTTTAGGCACTTTTCCTACTAATTATCTTTGCTGGTTTTCGTATCGGGACAATAGAAAAAGAGGATTTAGGCACCAATGTTCGCAAATTCAAGCAAACAAAGACATCATTGAACCCTCTTCTTCATCCTTCACATTTCTTCATACTATTGTAACCTCTTTCCTCTGATCTTATAAGGAGAAACAGAGCTTCTTTAAGCATTGTAATTACCATCATAAAGGAGATTAGGTGGGCAACCAAGTGCCCACATCCCATCCCCCGTGGGGGATTTGCACTTGTCCTTTTATGGTGTGAATTTTTCTAACTTTTTGTAACGGGGTTTTTGCCCCTGTTACGTGCAAAAGCACCAACCTTACGTCAATGGGATCGTAAGGGAGAGTTCATGAAAAACTAAGACAACAAACAAGATTAGTAAAACAAAGCAAGTATATATACGAGGGCTACACTAAATAAAATACAAATAAACAAATGTTATATCTTCTTTCTTGTAAAGTGGGTCACCATGACCGTCTCGGAAGTGGTCCGACTCTCCACAAGCTGGTTCTCCAAGTGGGTATGGAGGATGTCTCGACGTTAAGTGGGAATGGTATGGCAACGAGATGATGACAAAAATGTGTGTGAATACCTGAGAGCAAAATGTGTCTCAACGTACTCACAAAATGAAAAAGGTGAAAAAAGGTATTTTGGAAGAGCCCTTCACAACGTATTTATAGAATCGTTCTAGGGTTTTTTGACCCAATGTAGTTACCCATGGTATTTTCTATGATTTTCTGATCCTCTCTTTTTTAGGGTTTTTGAACCTTTCTTAAGGTTTTTGCACCCTTTTTTAGTGTTTTTGACTGTTTTTAGGGTTTTTGACCCATTTTTGGAGAAAGTGAGGGTAAACCATAGTAAATAATAATGTTTTGGACCATTTTTGTGGAAATACAATTGTGAAGGTCAAAATTAAGGGAAATATGGTAGGAATATGATGTATGTACGAGGTTTAGACCATGTAGAGCTAGGTGAACAATTTTTTGTGTTAACACTTTTTTCTTTACTTTTGTAACACAATCACACACTCTGCCTTAATAAGCTGTATAGTTTCTAAAGTCGTTTCAAAGTTTAATGTTATGCTTTTCCGTTTTTCAAGTAAAGTAATTGGAATAAACATCCGCAATTTCCTTATATGCTCTTTCCCATCGCAGGTTCTCCCTAAGCTTTAGGATAACCACAAGCAGAAGTGTGCACTCATTAATCTTTCACATCTAATAAAAAATTCATTTTAATAAAATCAATCGCTCACAAAAATAACAAAAATATGGCCTTTTAGCGCTTCACTATTTGTGGGCAAATTTTGTAAAGGAAGCGGGAACAACTAAAAAGTGACCATGGGGCCCCGTCAGGATACACCCTCGTTTGGTGTAATGTTGGACACACCCTCGTGACTCCATCTAGCCCACACGTCCTTGTGTGAAGCCACATTAGTTGAAATCCGTACATACATATTCCTCGTACCTCACGGTATATCGGGAATCCCCTTTTCCCTTTAATCCATTTCATCCATAATAACTAAAACTGACCAAGATACACTTGCACAACATTTCTCTTTATAACATTATTTGACTCCACTGTACTGGTCTACAATCTTTATTTTCCGCTTAAATTAATCAATGTGTTGTGAATGCTTTAAATTTCATGCTGTTGAGTTAATTTTCTTTTGCAAAGTTTTGTTTTAATATTTTCTTTCAAACTCCTAGACTAATTTCAGCTTTTGCTTCTTAGCTTAAAATCCTTAGATTCGTTTACAGGGACTAGCCCCTTGGCTTTGCTAGGAGTTAGCCTAGACAGAGGAGTTGAGTGTTGAATGACAGTGTCTCAACTCGAGACTTGCCCCCAAGGATGCACCAAGTGGGTTGGATATTTATGCCGCGCCAAACTCCCCTGAGGTGCGTGAAAGGAGACAACAAACCCTAGTTTCCGAGATGTTTGCTACACTCAAGATGTCACTCAACACAATCAACAATAACAAGACATCAAGCATGCATGGTGAAATCGACCGAATTTTTCTTGGGGCAAATTGATTTAGTAATTAGTGCCTTAGATCTCGGGGTTAATGGAGTCCAAATGAAGTTGCCTAGTCAATATATTTTACCCAAATGAAAAACTTAAAAGACCCCAAGTGCCATATCGACCCAACCCACCAAGCATGCAATCACAACAATTTTTGAAAGATATTTTATTTGACAAGTGGTTTTCAGAGGGTTTGTATCGAAACGTTTTGGGCATTTACCTTGATCTGAAGAATTGGATAAAATTCGCTCTCTTTGCCTTATGCCACCAAATATATCTTGCCTTTGTTCTCAACCAAGTCTCACTTGTAGATCCAATGAAGATTTAACCTGCAAAACAAATAAGCCAACGATTAGAAAGTTTGATCACATTAACTAAACAATAAACTTAATATTTTGCAATTTAAATGAGCAAGCATAGGAAACAAAAGGAAAATAGCAAGAAATGGATAGCAATTGCAAATCAATTTCATTCACAAATGAAACCCCTTGTCACAAGAGCAAGTCACCACAAGGCGCCCAAGGTGAAATCGCCCTATTTTCCAAGAGAGAATCGAGATCTAGTGTTAGAAGAGGCTTGTTGCAGCCCAATTCGCACCTCGGGTCACATGGCAGAAATCTTAAAGCCACCGAGTGCATCCTTGTAGGCAAGTAAGATTCAAGTGTTGTCACTTGATCTTAACTCCCCCGTCTAGGCTAACTCCTAGCGAAGCCAAGGGGGGTGGTCCCTATGAAAATAATCTAAGGTTTTTATTTTAAAACAAAAGTAAAGAATCTAGGAGTTAATAATGAAATGATTTAAACTTTAAACAACAGATTACTGCAGTATGAAATTTATACCAACAGATTTTGAAATAAAACACCATTCATGACATTTGTAAAAATTGATTTAAACATAAAAATAGTAATGACCAATGCTAATGAGAATGAGTGCTTGTGTATGAGGGTTGCTGCTGTGGTCTCAGTGAAAGTATTGCAGTTGTCTCGGTTGGTAAATTTTAAGATTATTAAATGACTAGATTAGGGATTGGGTTAATTGTTGATCAATTTTATTAAAGTGGTAATGGTTTGGATTATTAAGGGAAAAGAGAATTCCAGATATACCCAAAGAATATGAGGAATATGTCCGAACTTACTTAGAAGTGGTTCTCACAACAAAATGTGGGCTAGATGTTGTTGTGGGGTTGTGTTCAACACTACACCAACAAGGATGTAGACTAACGGGGTCCCACAGTCTCTTTCTAGTTGTTCCTGCTTCACTTGAAGACTTTGTTGGTTGTGGAGCCCGATCTTCCAGATTCAAAGATGTTATTGTTCAACTGTGTTTGTACCCCAGTTTTACTGTAGACTCATCCCAATAGGGGGTGCAGGGGGACATCGTTCCTCCGTGGGGGTCCGGGGGGGCCCATCTCCCTCGGTTGGGGGCCAATGCCCTAGAAAGAAATTTTTGGGATGTTTGTTGGCCAACAGTTTGTGGGCCCATGGTATTGGATGACCCGTGGTATTTTCCCATGGTAATTCCCCTATAAAAGGAAAACATTGTAATACGACTGTGTATTGTATTGTAGCATTGTAAAAACATTCTCTATGATTGTGTGAGAGATACTGTGAGAGAGTGAAGAGGAAGTGCAGTGGGGTTGATGCAAGTTGTATCCCTTCATTTTGTTGGATAGTATAAGGATTGACAATTTCTATGTGGACGTAGCCCATCTTGGGTGAACCACGTTATATCTGTGTCTCTCTTCTAATGTGTTTTAATATTTAGATCTTGTTTATTGTTTATTGTCATTGCTCCATGATCATGTTTTTCTAACAGACTTTGTCCACGTCTTAACAATATTGAATAAACGTTGGATTTTCGCTTCAGAATTAATTGTAAGATGAGACTAATTACTAGTCACTCTAATGATCTAATCCCTTTTTGATTGTCCCACCGTTTCATCCAAAGGCCTGCAATGTTCACAAGAGCATACGGGGACTAAAGCCTTGTTAAATTTTAAGGATTTGATATCAAACATGTGTTTGTTAAAAATCACAGTATCAATACTCTCATTTCCCTTTTCAATACTCCGAGAACACATACAGATTTGTTAATTTTAAAAGCAGGAAGAGATAAACATGAAAACAAAATTTTAACTAAGAAAAAGAAAATAGCTAGTCTAATCTGAATGATTATTACAATGAAGAACACTTGTGTTCCTCTATAGATTAGGAGTAACAAGTTTACAAGTTTTTGGAAGCTTTTAATAATTTATGAAAAGGTACGACAAAAAAGTAGGTCCTGGATGGCTTGAATCTTCAAAATTTCGGCAAAACTTCCATGTACCTGTTAATCAAATTACAGAAATCAGCAACCAAATGTAGCACTAAGATGCCAAATAAACATTTAAAATCATAAAAATATTTGCTAGCTTCTAGTACCGAAAAATAGACTTTTTACTAGATTGAAAGCTAGACTTAAAAAATAGATCTACTTGTAATAGATTTTGACTTGAAAGACTTAGATCTACTTTAAAACTTCACACTAGATAAAAGATTTAAAATTTGATTTATAACTTTCTTCAATTCTAGCATGAAGATAGTAACCAAAACAAATTTAACTTTATAAAAGAAAGAATGAGAGAAAGAATGCTCCAAAGCACGAAAACTTTGGGCATGGAGTCTTCAAGTGGAGAGCGGAAGGATTTAGATCTTCCAACAAGAGCGCAAAGATGTGGGAGATTCAAACAAGATCCACCACTTTTTCAAGCAAGATGTACTTGCACAACTTGAACAAAACTTCAAACAAAGTGTTATATCCGGATCACTTATACAAGAGGTTAGTAAAGTATGCATACAAGCAATCAAAATATGCACCTTCTTGATCTCTATGCCCAAGAAAATAAAGAACTAAACACGTAAACAAACTTGGTTATTCTTTCCTATTGATTAGCATAAATCCTATTGTTGACCACCAAAACCAACTAGGTGGACAATGATGTAACATGCACATGTTGGATGTGCCTTGAAGATAAGAATGAAGTACTTAATGATTATATCAAGCGAGGCAACTCTTCTTCTCTTTTTCTCTCTATGAAATTTCCCCACCCCTGCGGAGGGTTTTGTAAAGATATGTCGGCATGAAGTTCTAGTTTTTTGTAACTTAATCGCCCAAGACTTAGTCATTAGGGAAGTCCTTTCATTAAGTGTTTTTTCACTTGGATAATTAAAATTTCTTTTTAGAGATTTTAATTATTTGAGTTTTTCACTCAAAATTACCTCCAAAGTGATTAAAGGTGTTCTAGTGATCGATTCCATGGGGTGATTGGGGCCTAGGAATGTTCTATATTACCATGCTAGAAATTATCCATAGTCTTGCGGAATTTCATTAAGTTTTGAATAGTTTTTTTTAAATTTTTGGTCATTAAAAATTGTCACTTAGGACAATTTGTTGTAATGTAAAAGAGGGTTACTTGGTCCTTGTATAGGGGTATGGGTACTCAAGACAAATGGCACGAGACCCCCTACACCCTTGGGCCAAGTTTGAAGCCATTCAGACAAGTATTACTATGGTTTTGGTCACTTTTGCCCAGGCTAGTCATGTAAATCAAGAAATTGAGCATTTAATTAGAGAACCAAATTTTGGAGAGGTGGTTATAGTCATTTGGGGTGGCCAAGTAAAGGTTCTAATGTTTATATTAGGTTCCGAAGACAATTTTAAGACCCAACCCCCACGCAAGCATGTAACAAGTTTTGAGTTGTCGACTCTAGGGGGGTGCCCCCTTCTCTCTTTGATGGGTTGGGTGAGCTACAGTCAATGGAAGGGGCCCCGCTATGGTGCCTTCATCCCCATTTGACATAGCAATAAGGTTAAAATCATTAAATTGGGGGTTTCTCTCCCCATATTTGAGATCTCAAACCATGGTTTTGCCCTCTTTGAGCAAATTCGCCCCCACTCTCTTGGGCTCCCCTCTCTCCCTTGTGACACTTGTCTAGCATGCAAAGAGCCTCTTTCATTTTTCCTATTTAAGGAGGCTTCCTCTCCTCATTTTGGTTACACACACACACACCCACTCTCTTGCTCATGCTCTCATTCTTTCTCTTGCTCTCTTGCCCTTACTCTTGCTTGGGCCATTGTAATTTTCAGCCATTTGGCTTTGGTAATCAAAATCTTTGGAGGAATCTTGTGTCCATTGTTCCCATTGATGATTTGCTTCCATGCTTAAGGAGCTACACAAGTTTGGTTGGCCAAGGAAGCATACTAATTTGCTTTGGTAATATTTATGGTATTTGTATTCCATAAATTTTGTGAGTTTTCATTCTTGTAGTAAACAAACTTCATATATTTTCTTATTTGAAGTTTATGATTTCTTAGCTCATTATTTGATTTTCACCTTCTAGTAGTTGTGTAGTGAATATCTTATAAGTTGCAGGTTATTTGGATCAAAGAGTGTGATTCATCGGTTGGATGCCCCATTGCTTCACTTCTTGAAGAACAAAGGAGCAATTTTCTCTTTTTTTACATACAAATTTCTGCATTTTAATTTTAGATTGTGTTATCACCAACCTTGTAGTTGCCTTGGATCCAGGATGGATGGTAGAGGGGCAAGCAACTAAGGAGGTAGAACCAAGACTGCCTAGACTGCCAAATGGATGGTTGTCACGCCAATCAAGGCAGTCTTCGCTTTATGTTATCTAAGTTCGAGACAACAAAGGGGAAGACCCAGATCTACTCCCAACAAGAGAGATCAGACTTGGACACCAAATCAGATCAAGTAGGTTTGAGGTACGTAAGGTATAAGGTAATTGAAGATCCTAGATCTATGGGAGATGTTACCAGGTGTGCCAAGGCTTTGGATTAGGGTTTTGGAAGTGTTAAGTTCGATCCAAAGTGGAACCAAGGTAACTTATAAGGTGGATACAAGATCTTGGGTTGAGGTACTAGCAACTGATGAAGATAATCGTTGCCTTGGGAAACGTAACCAATGCAGGATGAGTGAGGACAGAGCTGGGACTATCTAGTACCAAAGGGATAGACTCAATGAAAGATGTGACAATGTCAGAATACCTGAGTCATCAAAGAAAAGTCAACTTTCAGGGAAAAGAGGTCAAAAGAGGGCTAGCGCTAGGCTTGGAGATCAGTGCCTGTTGGGCCTTGGGCAATGGAGTCAGTATTTGCACAGCGTTAGAGTGAACGCACTTGGGATATGCCTTGATCTATGGACCCAGAAAAGTGTTTGGCCCAAAAATTTTAGTTTGCAGGGGAAACCAGTAGGAGGGCTAGAGCTAGGGTTTGGAGGCACAGATCCTCAGATCTAGGACAATATGTGAGGCATCAACTCAGCGTTGGAGAAGAAATGGGATGTGGGTGACCTAATCTACAAACCCAAGTTGGAAAATTTCTGGAAAAATCAGATCTAGAAAAAGTCAAAATTTGATGAGGATTGCTAGGGTGCTAAAAGTCAGTTTTTCAGATCTAGGGTCTTCTGGCGGCAACTAGGTCAGCGTTAGGGGTGTTCTGGAATGAGGGAGACTCGATCTATGAACCCAAGTGATTATTTTCCGGAAAAAAGTCAGATTTGAAAAAGGTCAAATTTTCAGTGGGGGCGTTGGGGTTTTAATAGTCAGTTTTTCAGATCTAGGGCCAACTAGCAACCTTTTGGACAACATTGAAGATGAAATGGTGAGAGGGATTCCCGATCTACAAAACCCAGCAGTGGTTTAATCGAACGGTTCCCCGTTTAAGTGTTTTTTGGATTTTTTTAATATTTTGAAGTTTTCAGTAAATTGGAGAAAAGCAGATGCAATGGATTGAGATCATGGAAGAAAAGAACCAACCTGTAGATCTTACTTGGAAAACCTTGTAGATTCCTTGATGATAATGATCCCTGCCATCCCGATCAATTTGAGAAGCTTGAAGCGAGTTCTATGTCTAGTGTTTGCCCGAGGAAGTCAATGCGCCCTCTCTTCTGCACAACAAACGTCAACCATATCAGATTTGCTGTGACATGAGAAAGAAGCTATATGCTGCTAAAAAATAGCAAGAAGAAATCACAGGTCACCACAACACTAATGAAAACTCCCTAATAAAAAACGAAGACAATCTAAGCGAGCCGAGGTCCCCCTGCAAAAATGCCCAAGTTGAAGTCGTCCTCCTGTAGACAAGACAATGATTCCCAAAAAATATAGATCTCATAACAATTTCCCGAATGCTAGGAAGCAAAAGACTTTCCAATCATCATCTAAGAACATCAGATGCAAAGTTGATCCAAGAAAATATCCACAAGAAAAGTTTTCTATTATCCAGATCCAAGAGCCAAAGACCCCTTACAAATTAGAAGTTCTCTCCTTTAAAAAGAAATGAGGGAACCAAAATCCAAACCACTTTCAAAACAAGTGGCTAAGATTAAAAGATAAAAATGTTCTAATCAATGGTTGAGATGAGCTCAACATACAATACATGGATCAATATAACCATAAAGTACCAAAGTGGACTAGATCACCCATAAAGAGGGTACCCCACTCAACAAGAAATAAATGAAGCACATGGTGGGTCCATGGAGTGTTAACTAACTCCCTCTGGGTGCCTCATGGCATAATAAAATAATATAATATTTTAATTTTTTTACTTTGTGCCTCATTGAGAAAATCGTGAACCTCCCAAAAGCTTCAAAAAATAATATAAAAATGCCCCAAAAAATAGGGGTGGGCCCAATTAGGTGCTGCAACTGCTCAAAAAGGTGCGGAGGACATCACTCTCATCATCATGACTCATCCCATGTCATTTCCTTGCCTCAGTAGCCCAAATCGATTTCTTCAATAGCCATTTAATCATTTTTTAATCTGCCTCGAGAAATGTGAACCTGTCAAAACAACCTCCTAGGGTGCCTGCGTTGTCCAACTGAGCCCACCAAGCTCTCTGGGATGGGGGTACTATGGTACAATCAAGTGGTTGCACCCCCTATGCCCCATACAATGCCCTAGGAGATCCAATAAAAACATCTCCCTGCTCAGACACATCATCCTGTGAAGCAAAACTGCATCAAAAGAATAAAATGAGCTTGACCATCTCTGCAAGTGCTCGGAACTAAAAATAAACTATCTCATTAGACTCAGAGAGTCTAAATCCATCTAGGGTGTATACTCATACCCTTTCCAGTTCTCTACCTGATCATCAACCATATCCAATAGACAATATAATCATGTGGAAATGACCAGATACCAATAATATAACTCAGACTATCATCCATTTGCTGCAAGTGTTATAAGGATAAGACATGCTCTACAAATCATTTAAGCAACAATCACAACAAGTAGCAGTCATTTCACTAGCGGTACATCGACCAAATACATATATAGGGTTTTATTTATTATTACTCAGACCAGACTTTTAGGACTATACTCACTTCATAGTTGTAGTCAATTTGCTAGTGAAGGGTGAAGGCAAAAATTGACAAGGCTAGGGCAAATGATGACTACTTACTTAACATCATGACACTTTGGATATGGAAAGGGAATACTCACTATAACCACATGCCAGACAAACAACAACACAAGGAATGGCGGTGCCTCACAAATGGTTAAGTTGTTCAGAGAGTGCTTATTCAACTTAGGCATCATGTCTACATCAAGTTTGATCCAAGTTCATTAGGACCATCAATTTTATTTCCATGGCCTTTTTGGCCTATATGACCCTTTGGGACTTCACCAGTGCTTAAAAGCACAACTAATTGCAGCTTTCATCCGAGACATTCAAATTTATAAGGTCAGCAATATTTGGATATAGCATATATTTAACCATTGCTTTTGGAACCTTTTCTTGTACCCTTCAAAGGGTATTTTAGCATTTCAGTGCTCTTGCCCTTTGCTCACATATGTTAAGAGACACATTTTAGAATTTACATTTTCCATGGGCACATATATAATTATTTATAACACAAGTAGTACATGAGCTTTTAGTTTTAGCCAACAACATCTCAACTGACCAGGGGGAGTTCTGCACAGTGCCAAACTTCGGGACAACCGACCAGAATGATTTAGGTATACAATCCAACTCACCAAAGGCAAGTTCTGTCACCAACTCAGAGCCGAGACACAATACAAACAAGGAGGTTTGTCCAACAAAGGTTCTAGCGGGGAAAGGTCCTCCATGCCACAAGTCAAGTAGTAAGTCAGGTTAAAACAAAACTGGAAGGTAATGGATGGGTAGAGACAGTAAAAGATGAAGCCAACACTAGCAAGCCAAAGCAATGGTGGAGATGACTACCTCTATTCTCCTTAAGGAGGGTAAAACCAATGAGTATAGATCAAGAACTTCCAAGTCTAAGTAGGGACATCAATACATAATATAAATACATACAAGTCCATATATTTATGACCGCCAGATCATGAAACTAAATGCTAGTATATGTCACAAGAATGAGAATAAGAGCAACGATAACCATAACACAATATAATAAATGCCGAGTCATAGCCATGCAAATAATCCATCTGAACCATCATTTGTCCAATGAGAAAACACTAAAACCAATCTGGGCATCATCAACTACTCTGTAAATGACTAAATGGCTACATCAGTCCTTGAATCTGAGTGTCTTGACATGGGAGAGTATAATAGTCCACTAACAAAAATAATGATCCGTCAAAACTGCTCATCTCAGCATCTCATATGTAAAAGATCTGGCTGAAAAATGTACTGTATCTGAAAAATAGAATATGGTAGCTTGGCTACTATATATGTGATAACAGTTTGTTGAGTGTTTCAAATCTAATTTCAACTCTTATATACTCAAGTTCTTTCAAAATTATTCATTTGGCAACTTTGTATATTATTCATTTGTAAATTTTGTATATATATTGCACTAACATACTAACTTCCCCAAAGTGATTTTGGGCACATTTTATCATTTTTTTGTTTGCTGGTTTTTAGCAGGTTGGTAACAAAACAAGGCAAAACTCTGTAAAATTTCAGCCATAGAAGAGTTTCAAGGCCATCTTAAGAAAGGAAAAAAACACGGTTTTTCTCACTCATTTTACCTCTTTCTTTACACTAAAATTCCGGCGTTTGTAACAAGTCCAAGGGAGTCTCTTGGACTTGATTTTTTGCTTTGCATTTTCAGTTAAATCAAGTCTCATTTATTTGCCATCCATTTCTAGCAAAAGAAGTTGGGCTTGCCCACCTTTGCATAAGCAATTGTTGATTGGCGTGGGTTTAGATTAGTTAGAAGTTCATTTTGTTTTTATTTTCTTCTTTATTTTTTCCCACACCTTGCAAGTGATTTGGCTATGCCATCCTTGCAAAATGATGTCGGATGGTGTTTTTTATTTGTTATTTTCATTTGCCCACACCTTGCAAGTGATTCGGCTTTGCCATCCTTGTGAAATCGTGTTGGCTTGTATCTTTCTTTCTTTTATTTTTATTTTCCCACACATTGCAAGTGATCGGCTATGCCATCCTTGCAATATCGTGGTGGCTGGCATTATTAATAATTGTTAAATTCTTCATTTTGTTTAAAATAAACGTTGCCCCAATCTTCGCCCTGTATTTACTCACCTTGTCGGTTGGTCCAACCCTGGGTGACAAGAAAGGGAGGAGATTTGAGTTGGCTAAAATAATAGACACTTCAATCCATTATTGCAAGATTGAGAAAAAGAGGATTGGTGTGTGGAGTTAGAGGGGTAGAGGTTGTTGGGGGCCTCGTGGCACTCTGTGTCCTCCTGTTGAGCACCCAGCTAGTTCTTGGGACGGACTTGTGGAGCTAGGAGGGAGCCTTATGCTCTCTTGCTGAGCACCCAACAGTTTCTTTCAGTTGAGGGATAAGGGTTGGAGGTAGACACATTAGTTAGTTGGTTTATTTCTCATGCAAACACATTAATCCCCTAAGTTGAAGAAAAACCTTAAAATAAATTAAAATCTAATGGACCACTTGCACAACATCACGATCTTTCGTTTTATTTACTATTGCAATCATCGTTCATTTGGTTCAGTTCTACTTCAAGCTCATCTCGTACACTTTAGTTCATTTGCTTAAAGTATTTTACATTTGATGAATGTGGTCTTTTGATTATTGTGGTGAGCGAATGATTTAGATCAATTTGTGCATTTTGACAATTTCATTGTAATCTTTGCTTGTGACTCCATAGCCCGATTCAGGTAGGCACCGGTTTAGTAATACTATATTTCTCTTGCAATTATATTTGGTTTATGAACAAAGAATGATTTTCCTGTCATTTGAAAATATTGCATTTTGCATGAATGATTGCCATCAAGCTTAAATTAATCTAATAATCTTTTAACTCCTAAAACACAACCTTTGAAACATAACAAATAGGGGCTACCCCTATTGACCTTTTAGGAGTTGGGTCTAAATGGAGGAGTTAGGAACTGAGGTGACATTGGGTTCTAAACTCATTGTTTCCCTCTAGAACACACCTAGTGGTTGGAAGCCTTTTCCATGGTCAAGTGTGTATTGGGTGGCAACACCTACCAAGGACAGTTATAACACTAAATGACACGAAGCATGAAACTGATATAGGTATACCTAATACAAGCATAAAAATCATCCATACACTAATGCAATACACGAGTATGCCTCCAAAGCCTCTTTATTTCCACAATAATGATAAACAAAATGATTACAAATGAAGCATCCTTTCAGTTCTCATTCCATCCTCAACATTGGAGAGAGCGCTTACTTAAATAGATGAAGCCAAGCCAAGAGGGGGCGCCTTGCTTTGGTTGGAATAAGTTGGCTTGAGTGATTTATTGGTTAATCAATGGAAACAACCAAAGGCTAAAGTGCAACTTTCTAAAAGTCAATCCACATCACAAAAGTTGCATGCTTTTCTTGGAAGATGAGCCCCCTTCATGGAAAAGTGCGCCCCACTCATGGAGGAAATTTCTATTTGCTTCGATTTGATTGGAAATAGCATGATTTGACCTTACAAAATCCTTAGGATACTTGCCGCTTTACTCTTCCAACTCACAGAACATGTTTCCATGTTTTTATGAGTTGCTGAATTTCTCACTTTATCCCATTTTTTTGATCTTTTTTGGGTTTTCCGAGTAATAATTAATTTTGGAGATAAATGATTACTCAAAAACTGAGGAAAGTGGGTTTAGAGGTTAAGTGGGTGCTCTAAGTTAGAAAATGAGCATCCCCATGCTCAACTATTCCTCCTAACCACACTTTTAAGCCTTAGAGAAATTTTACAATTAACTTCTTAAAAATAAGCTGGAAAAAAAATTCCGAAAATTTAAAAAAAATCGATGGGGGACTTAGTACATTTTCATATGAATAAAAAACAATGACTAGAATGGTAATATACATTGACTCTTAGGTTTTAATAACCTCCCAAGGCCTAACCACTAAGACAATTATTCTAGCTTTGGAGGCTTGAGTGAAAAACTCGAAAATTTAAATCGTTAAAAACCGATATATAATTAACAAGGAAAAAACACCCTAAAATAATGTATTAATGACTAAGTCCTAGGAATTCAAACCTTTGACATAAATTTATCATGCTAAGTCATTTTATTACAATTCCCCAGGGGATATGAACAATGTTAACAAATAAATTAAAAAGGGCATAGGAAGGCCTGAATGAACTTCTGGACTTGGAATTTGAGCAAGTAATTGTTCATCTTTGGCGACTCACTTTATTGTCCAACTGAGTGCAACCTAGTTGGTCACAAGGCTCAGTAAGACATAAAATCGATCCATCATCCAAGACATAAGAGATTGCACCACGAAAATATTTTGATATTATTCAATGAAAATACTAAGAGTCCTTTACAAATGAGGATCTCTCTCTCTTTTGTAGCTAAGAGAGGAGCAAATTCCCTAACCAATCGTTATGTGAATGGTTGAGATTAAAAGATACAATATAATAATCAATGGTGGAGATATAATCTCACTTTTTATTTAGTTTTAAGTTGGAAATGTCTAATCTAGAGGAGGGAGGTGAATTACCTCGAAGGCCCAAGATACAATGCATGAAATACAAGAGGGATACATCAAATAATATCCTAGGGGGATCAATTCACCTCTTAACAATCATAATCCACTTTTACATCACATCCTAGCTTAAAATCTAAGCCATAAGTTGAGAAAATTGGCCCCCTAGGGAGAGAGGCACCCCCACTATGGAGAAAAATACATATGTCAAGTAATAACATGATAGAGTGCTAGGAAAAGTTTCAAAAAGTGTTTAGGGGACCATAAAAGCATAATCCGAGTCATATTTCACCATTCACTTATCCCAAATCATACATCTCAAACCTTGGTCATCTTTTAGTTTTTAATTATCATGCTGGAAATAGTATAAACCATGGATCTGCTCGAATCTGGATCTTTCATTCCCGAAACGCAAATCTGACTGCATGGATGGATCCATAGACATAAAAATCATAGGATCCAATACTCATATGCCCATAACCAATTTGATGTAGTCTTTGTGAAGCAATTTCCAAATATTTTATACAAAAGACCTTAATTATTTTCCGTAAACTTTATAAAAATGATTAATTAAGCCTATTAATCTACAATTGATACTTGGAGGGGTCCAATTGGCCTCCAATGGAAATAATATAAACACTAATGCATCATAGTGAGATCTTGTCGCTGACTTGACCTATTGACCAAGTCAAACTGAGGTTTGACAAAGTCAAAAAGTCAAACTTTGGTCAAAATTTGACCATAGCTCAAGATAAACAAATAATCATGTATGATGCTTGCAAGAGGTGTTAGTGCACTTATCATGACTAATATTGATAAACAACTAAATGCTAAGTTATGCTATACATGGTGATCAATTCAAAAACAAGAAGTGCAAGACAACTACCTACCGCAATATAAGGCAAGAGTAACCAGTTTTACATAAATACTCCTACTCAAATTAATTACATATGCAACGCATAGATAAATCCTCGCTCTCTTGGGTAAATGTGGAACAAGTGATAAGCATAGGCTTTGGTCAAAGTGAGGTTTGACTTTAGGATAGATTTAATTTACCTTTAGTGAGAAACAAATTTCAGGAGCCTCTGTGTCTTTTATTGGATTGATGAACGCGAGGGAAGCTTGGTTTCTCACAAATGGATGAATTGCTTAGAAGGCACCATTTCAACTCTAGCAAGCCTCCCCTTTATTTCACAATTTCATATTTTGCATTTCATTTCAATTGACTTTTATTTGATTTTCACTTTCACTTTTGCATTTTCTTTGGATATTTCATTGAGGCACACTTTCATTTTTGCATTTCCTTTAGTTAGCTAGTACCTAAAATTTATCAGCCTTGGATAGCCTTCTAGGCCCTAGTTCTGGCACGACCTTAGCTTCGCTGATAGTGAGCGTCCATAGCCCTGACGAAGTTGCCTCATTAATTCCTTTTTAGGGACAAATAGGCTTAACCTCATACAAAGGAGGAGTACCTACCTCTTTAACCACTAACTAATTTCAAGGATGGGAGCACTTGTTTTGAATCTAGGGGATACACTTCCAGTGACTAGGCCTACCTAATTGCACTCAATCCAACTGAGCCACAAGCAGAAAAAGATCAACAGGTCTATAGACTTTGCTACACACTCCAGAGCCGAGACACCGAGGGAAAACATGGAGGAAATCCAATCAAAGAAATCATAGAGGGGGAGGTCCTCGGGTTCATCAGTCAAGTCCAAGTCAAAGGATTTTCGAACAACCAATGGATGAGACAGATGATGGAAAGGTCTAAGCATGGAACCAGGAGAGAGGGAACTGATCTGTATTTTACATATGCGATTAAGCCAAACAAAAGCATGTACTTGAAACTACCAGTAATGCACCTATGTCTCTCCGAGTACAAGTCCCACTAATAACAACCAATATGATCACCAATGCACAACAAGATCTAGCATAGTCAGTCTGTCAATAAGAATCATAAATTCCATCATATACCTCTGCCATATACCTGCTCTGAGCTGCAGCTGGAAACTAAAATCCACCTATGCTAACTTTGCTGACTCTGAATGGCAAGGAAAGATAAGACCTAGCTGAAGAACTCTGCTCCTGAATGTTCACTGAACCAAGGTTTGAAAAGTATGACAAGGGAGAACATGAAGAGGGCTCAATAATGAATTGGGTGTCCCCTTTGCTGCTATGCCCCTGAATGATCTAGCTGCTAAATAATGATATAAATCATTCAACCACTTACATTCCCTGATAAAATACTTCCTCAAGTGTAAGGACTAGACCCATGACTATGGTTTGTTTTGGCAAAATGATAGGCTGGTCTCCAGCTACAAAGTATGTGTAATAGTTACTTTGCAAATATGGTGCAGATTTAGTACTATGTTTTGTTTGTCCAAGGAACTGATACTTCTCAACTATCAAACAGATCTCTATTAGATCAGTCTACAATCCTCCAGATTTCCCTTGAATGAGAAAAATACTTTATTTTTACAACAACATGTTGGGTTGCTTTGCAAATATAGAGAAGTTTTACCTCTCTATGGGTTGAATGATCACTGTGGTTTGCAAAGGACGCTGCTACAATGATCTTCTTCTCAGCTATATTCTGTTTTGGTCCTAGAAATATGTTTGGATCCTTAGCTATATGTTGTTCTTTTACTAGACCTCTGTTTGGATTATCTACTATGGAGCAGTATGCTCTGTGAGACCTGAACTCCCCTTGAATATTCAATGCTCTTCATGATATAAACTCCTTAATTAAATACAGTGCAAATTACAGGGAAATGACTTTCTTATGTAGTAATTGGACCATTGTGATTTGCATATTGAAACTCTTAAATTCAGTGTAATTTCAGTGTTCCTCAATAAGAAGAGAAGGATGTCTGTGATATCTTTTAAATTCTATCATTTCTGAGAAGATATAAGGTGGCTGTACTAATTTTTTGTGTTTTTGGATACTGAACGACAAACATTTTTGCTGGTTTTTGGTGGGCATGTGGGAATATGTGCCATCTCACTACAGTCCTGATTTCAGCTCCAACTGAGGCCATATGGCTTAGTTATGGCTAAAATATATTTCCCTTTCATTTGCTTATTTGAGGTTGTAAATGGACGAAATTTGAGCTGATTTTCTTTGAGTACATGGAAATACATTCTAGAGTGCTACAACAGAAATTTCATCCTATTTTGACTTCGTAAAACCAAGATATTGACACAATATTGTTGACTGATTTCTCATGTTTTCGAGATAAAATGATGGAATTGCAACCTTAATTTTGGATTGTAGGCATCTTAGGTGTTAAGGATCCCTATTTTAGTATTTTTCTCAATATGATGTTGTATGAAGGACTTATAGCTCCTGCACCTTCCTTCTGTCCACGTGTTTGTCGACTAGGCATGCATCATGTGGTAGTATCCTTTTGTTGGCATGTACTTGGTAACGGGTCTGAGCAGAACTAATATCTGACTAATGCTTTATTTCCCTGACCTAATATGGTTGACACCTTCCAATTTGAATGATTTTGGTTGTACAAAAACTTTTATATAGAGAAAATGAGTATTCCTTTCTATTTCCTCTTGCTGGTGACTTACCTTACTTCTCTTGGAAGTGGATCCCCTTGAATGTGCTTGTTCATAGCTTGCTACTATATCTCTTTGGATCATAATTGCCATGGCTTTGAGGTCTTTTAGACAAATATGAATCCCTACTGATGTGCTAACCTTACCACATTATCAACTTAGTGTAGAACTAGCACTCCCTTGGTTTTTTCTGCTCTTCTGTGGGTTGGTCATGGTGCTCTCAAGTGGTGCTCCAGAGTCCACACTATTGAGTGCAAGATTGATCCTTTTGATGCCCTTATCATTCCTGGGTTTCCAAGGTTTTACCTTTTCCTTAAAGCTTCCTCTTGTATAATGCCACTCCTTCCTTGAGTACTTCTCCCTCTTAAGTGCTCCTCATCTTTATTGCTGCTCTAAATGGAATGCTGAGCTTCGTTGATGTTTATGTGGAGCAGAAAGCAGTGGTTGTATGAAAATACTTAGCTTGCATCAAGTAGAGATTCTTTTTGATACAAGACTGGATGAACTTCCCAAAATAATTATGCAATCAACCAGATTTCTTCTTCCTTATTTTCATGTTGTTCTTGTCTACTCCTAATGTGTGGATGCACCCTTGCTACATGGATGTGCTTGTGGCTTCCTTTCACCTTGCTTGCTGTCCATAACCTCCAACAAGTGGTGAGGATATTTCATAGCCAAAACGTAGTCTTATAGAGACAATTGGTGAAGATACATTTCATTCATCTCTTTCCCTGAACCTATGCCTTTGCTTCTATTATTCTATACATCTCCAGGACCCTCTTCTTAAGGATGTATGCTTCTTGTACAGTCCATGGATGCAAGGATGCAAGATACAATGGTTTACCACTCCTTTTGCTACACTTTTGCCTTTGTACACAATTATTAGAGAATAAATGTAGCTAAAAATTTAACTTCCTTGCTTCATTGGATACTTCTTAAATGGATGCCATGTACTTTCTTATACAAGTGATTTGGTTGTTCCTTAGTTGCTTACCCAAGTGAATTGGCTTCCCCTACTTATTCTTGATGAGTGGTGTTACTCCCTTGCTTGCTTATCCACGTGGAAGTACTTCTCTACTTGCATTTACTAACAAATGGAACAATAAATGCAAGCTTTAACCAATCATGGAATGTCATGTCATATTCCTTCTCTTCATCATGGAGGCAACTCACTGGCTCTTAGAGGATGCTTGTAGATGCCAATCAATCTAATTGTGAATATTACAAGCTTATCCTTTAAAACCATGCAAATACTCTAGCCATGAGTCCAAGAATGTCTCCTTAACTCATTTACCTTAAAGAAAGGCGAGTTTGCATTTTTGGAGGTCTTTGAGTTGTTTGCTTCTTTCTTCTAAAAGTTGGTTTCTTCTTGCACTGTTGCCCTTGGCTTTCCTTTTCAGTACTTCAGGTGAAGCTTCAAATTAATTTTCTGGCACTTTGCATACCGATTCCCACTGTTGTTGGAATGGGCACAGATATTCTTGGATTGAGGCTTGCTCATTTTACCTTGCTCTTCACTGCAATTTGAAAAGTCAACATTTATGCCGCTCATCACATTTGATATACCAAGCCCTTTTTTGCAACCAAACCACTTCCAACCTTTGGTTATGTTGGGCTCTGGCAATGCTTGGGATTATTGACCTAAGATATACTGGAACTTCTACTTAAATTATCGACTTAGTGTCATAGATTTGTGAAAATGCCTACACTGTTTGTGCAATCCTAGGTTTCTTCACTATATAGGTGTTTCTTGGGGTATATTCTTCTTTTCGAAACAAATCATTCTAACTCTAAGTCTTAAGACTATGCTAACAGAAATTTATACATCTATGAAAAATTGCCAACTTTAGTAACAAAAATCCTAATCCTACTGAGTTTATTCAGCATAACAACTTAATCCCACCAAATATATTCGGCTGAGCGCATTGCTGTGAGCCTTGGCGCGCATAATAAACATGATGAGGAACTCCTTTACTTTGAACATAAAGTAAACTGTAGTCATGAAAGTAAATCTAATTCTGTCACATCAATTCAGCAGAGCGTATTGTTATGACTCTTGGCATACAGAAGAAAAGGACAGGTCACACTCTAGATACTGAAACTGAAATAAATTCATAGGAAAGAAATCTCAAAACTACTCAATGGAACTATCATTAAAGCAAATAAATCACACAACTGAATACTTAAAGAAAGAATACAACAACAATAAATGTATCCCCTGCACATTGTTGAGTGGGCCCTTTCTCTTTGACGCTTACGTGATCCTTAGCTAAATCACAGTAAGGCGATCAGAATAACTTAGAAATCAATAGTAAGATTTGTGTTACTTTCCAAAAGAAGTTTGTCCCCTGCAGGTTCTTCAAAAATTCATTTATACATTGTCAGAACTCAATTCTTGGGAAGCTGCCCTTATTTTAGGAAACTAACCAACTCCCTACCAAAATATTTGCCAATTTACAGGATCTGTTCCCCCCCTCCCCCTAAAACAAAAAGGGAGGAACATGGTGCAATGCATTCTTCAAGAAGAGGGAATGACCTAGAAACGTGTTACTTTCTACCGTTTCTGTTTGGACGGTTGCCACATATCATGAAATTGATGGGTTTGTGCTTGCTGGTTCATTGTGCAAAACATAATGCAAGACCCTTCTTTTTTTGTTGATGGTGATCATTATCCAAGCTCCAAAAAATCTGCTTCGTCATGGTCTAGGATGATAACGACTTCATCAGCAGACTGAAAATCCGTCCTTGTTAATGGAAGCTGACAAGAGACTCATTAGCACTTAGCATCACTCTAGCTAACACCTGGAAGTGAAATGATCATCCTTTTGACTTTGCATTTGTATCCTGAAACAAAAACTACTAACACATCCATATGTAAATTTAGGTATTTAGCTTATTCCAAAGCAACATTCATCTATTTTAACATGAAAACATGTATGTAAATATCATGTTTCCAAGGATAGTCATTAGGGGAATTTTGAGGTCTAAAATGGGCCTCCTAAGATATATAATAAAATATTATGAGGTAGGCATTTTGCGGGAAAGATATATTTACAACTCAGCTCTACAATCTATGTAACTATGGTTGAGTTAAATTGAAAAGATGTTTAGAAATAAAATTAATAAAAAATCCGTTTTGATATGTGACTAAAAATAGGAGTACCTTTTATACATAAATGTACTAAAGTAAAGTATTAATAAAATAAAATAAAGTAAAATATTTTAGTTTTGAGTCATAAGCTTAAGTTAAACTTACATGATATATATATATATTCATTAAAAGTTAAAACCCAATCTAACTTATATTTACTAAAAAAATTTTAAACTAATCTCCATAACTCTAAGTTAAAATTTCATCAAAGACCCAGCATAAATCCAAGGTGGTGGTTAAGAGACAAGGAATCAGACTTTCAAGCTTGGTGGAGGTCTCAGGGTAAAGCTTCGATCGTCTTTGACAGTTCCTCCAAAGGCAATCCAGGGAGGGCAGGAGCTGGCGGAGTGATATACTCCTTGGATGGTAATAGAGTAGAAAGTTTTAGCTAGGGACTTGGCCAGAAAACCAACAATCACGCAGAAATTCTTGGACTACTAAAAGCCTGCCAGATAGCTCGAGGGAAAGGGATTAAAGAAATTCAAGTTTTTTGGGACTCGGAAATACTGATAAAGATTTTAAACAAAGATGCTCTTTTCAACAATCCATTGCTCAACAAGACTTTACAAAGCTTGAGGTTTGTGTTGCAAGACTTCTCTTCGTATCTCTTCTTCCATATTTTGTGCGGATCGAACAAAGAAGCGGATGCAAAGGCAAATTTGGGCTGCCTTTTGCCACAAGGAGCTCTGAGAAAGAATGAGGAAGAACCTAATTGGGCACCTATCCCGTAGTCTTGAGATAAATAGAAAGGAGTTGGTATAGAAGTATTTAAGGAGACAGATGATTGTTTGTAATGAAGGTTGCTTTGGCTATGACCCAACCAATATTCTTTTTATAAATTTTAACCGTTTTAGTTATAAAAAAAATCATCAAATAAATATTAAATAAATTGTACCATGAATATTAGTTTAGTTTAGGTTAACTAGAAGTTAAACTTACACCTGTTTAAAATTTAAACTTATATGAATATTTATGATTTATGAATATTTATAAATCATAAATATCTTATTTAAAATTTTTTAAACTTGTTATATTACATAAATATTCAAGTTTAATATAATATAACACCATATTATATTAAACAAATTTGATATTATATTGTAAATATTAAAAACAATATAATATTATTATATTATAATACCAAGATTAAGATAATATCCCCCATGATGGGTGTCCCTCCCTTTTGAGGCGTACTTCACAATGCCTACACAAATGGACAATGAGAGGTCTTCCCTTCCACCATGCTAGACGACCCCCAAAGTGATTAAGGAAGTTAGTGTTGGCAGGTTGGAGTTAATAATGTAGATTTTTCACAAGTTTTCAGCCACCGGTTTCAAGTATAAAATTTATCTTTGTTTATGACATTCTCAGAAAATAAAAGTGCTGGAAATAAACATGAAATTATCAGAGTTTAAAACACTGCTGAAACTACAATTTTTCACAGACAAAAAATAAATATTAGCACGCCATTCAACCACACAGTACTCAGAATTTTCGGCCAATATCCCTGGAAAAACCCACAAGGGGAAAACCAGTCAGAGAGAGAGAGAATTTATTATTTCTTCAGGATAAAAATCAAACATTAAATTACAGTAAAAAATCCAACATATCTCAACCTAGAAATTTGACCAGCAAGCTGTCTCGGTTTCTGTGCAAGGCTGTCTCGATTTCTGTGCAATTTTTTCTCTCGAAAAATGTGCTGAAATGACCCCTTAAATCTGACCTCGAACTCTGTGCCAAACTGCCTCAAAATTTGTGTTGTACGATCTGCAATAAATGCAGATGTATGGCCCTCGATTTTTGTGCCACAAAACCACACATGCTGCCTTGGAAATCATGCCTAAAGTTCACCTCGAAAACCGTGTAGAAAGGTACAGTCCGTACAGACTATATGGACCTCGTTTTTTGTGTTGTACAGCCTGTGTACGGCCTTGATAAATGTTGTTCTCCTTGATAAATAAATGTTGTTCTCCTTGATAAATGTGCCCTGCAAATTTCTCGATATTCGTGCCAACAAGCTGAACTGTACGACTGCCTCGATTTGTGTGCCAAATTTGTACCCTTTCTCGATATTCATGCCCATTGGTTTTTCTCTAGCAGGCTGCCTCGATATGCATGCCTCTTCTCTCCTCAACTCTCTTCTCTTCGATCTCATCAACAAGAATTGAAATGCATTTTGCCTTTTCCTTGTTTTTTGCTCTCAACCTTAGGTAGGTGAAGAGGCATCTAATCCAATGGCTAAGAATGAATTATATTGACGCTTAAAATTAAATGCTCATATTTTGTTTCTAAAATATTAATTTCACTCACCCACTTAAATTTATCAAAAACTGACTTTAATGCTCTAAAGTCAAATTAAATGTCACTTAAGTCATTTAATGCAAGATTCACTTTATTTCCCTTCACTAAGTGACTAAAGGCTAAAGTCACTTAGGGGAACACTTCCCCAGGTACAAAATTAACACTACCGAGGAAGGTGTTCTGCACCACTTCCAACTTATCTCTGAAGAAGACAAACTTGCCCCTCCCCACAGACTTCGTCAGAATGTCTGCTACCTGCTCATCTGTGGAAATGTACCGAAGCATAACTGCCCCTCTCTAAACATAGTCTCGGATGAAATGATATCTGATCTCAATGTGCTTTGACCTGTCATGGAAAATTGGATTCTCAGAGAGCTGGATGCAACTCTGATTGTCACAGTAAATAACCGTAGGCCTAAGCTCCTGACCAAATAGATTCACCAGCAACTTGGGAAGCCACAAGGCCTCGTAGCTGGCCAAACTAACTGCCATATACTCAGCCTCAGCAGAACTTAATGCAACGGATTTCTACTTTCGACTGAACCACGATACTGCTGTCGAGCCCAAACTGAAACAACATCTGGAAGTGCTCTTCAAGTCTGCCACACTCCCTGCCCAATCTGAGTCTGTATAGCCAACCAATCTGATCCCCTCTGACCTCCTGTAGTCCAAACCAAAATCCACTGTCCCTGAAAGATAGTGCAACACATGTTTTGCAGCGACCCAATGCACACTCCTAGGCTTAACCATGAACTGGCTAAGAGTGTTCACTGCAAAACATAAATTTGGCCGAGTGTTGACTAGATACATCAACGACCCAATAAGCTGATGGTATAAAGTAGGATCCACCAACTCTCCCTCAGAAGCATGAAGCTTCTTCCAGTTGGTGATCATAGGTGTTGACATAGGCCTGCAATCCTCCATCCTGAATCTCCTCAAAATGTTAACTGCATACTTTCCCTGCCCCAGGAAATATGTCTAGGCTCCTGCCAAACCTCCAATCCCAAGAAATAATGCATCAGACCAATATCAGTCATCTCGTACTCTGCCGCAAGATCCTTCTTGCAAGCTGCAATGGGTCTCTCTCTCCCTGTGATAAACAAGTCATCAACATATAGCAGAAGAACAAGCAGATCATCTCCAATCATGATGAAGTAGAGATTCGGATCTGCTTCACTCTTCTGTAACCCCATACTCAGCAAGTAAGAATCGATCCTGGAGTACCAAGCTCTTGGAGCTTGCTTCAGCCCATACATGGCCTTTTTCAACCTGCAAACATGAGACTCTCTCTCATGTATCTCAAAGACCTGAGGCTGCTCAATGTAAATCTCCTTCTGTATGATCCCATTGAGAAATGCGTTCTTCACATCCATCTGATGGATCTTCCAACCCATTTCCACTGCAATGGAGATCAAGCCCCTGATAGAAGTATACTGAGCAACCAGCGCAAAAGTCTCATCATAATCAATGCCCTCAACCTGTGAAAACCCTCACGCTACAAACCTGGCTTTGTACTTCTCCACACTCCCATCTGCCGCATGCTTTAGCTTGTAAAGCCTACGAGAAGTCACCACTGACTTCCCCTCAGGTCTCGGAACTATCTCCCATACATCATTCTTCATGATGGAATGGTACTCATCCATCATGGCATCTCTCCATACCGAATGCTGGGAGGCCTCCTCAAAAGTAGAAGGCTCAAAATCTCGTGTACTAGCCACCAACAACATGTCCAATTTGTCAGGCATCTTGATGGCTCTCACCTCCTCCCTTGGTGTCCCAAACTCCTGAGCTTCCTTCAAGGTATCCCGAAGTCACTTAGGATTCTTCTTCCCTGAAGATTTCTCCCAAACTGGCCTGTCCTCATCTGAAGAACTACTAGAACTAGAAACTCCAGTCACCTGTAAACCTGAAGCTAGTGTACCAACACCAGGTGTACCCTGTAATCTTGATCTCCTGTAAGGTGTACCTGTAATAGTAGACCCATCACCTATCCCTGAAGACCCTGTTGGCCTAACCACTGAACCTGGTGAACATGTGCTAACACTCTACGCTCCTGTAACCTCGAAAACCTGTGATCCTGACTGCTGCGAAGATGGAACCTATGCCACAACCTGAGGTGCAGGAACCTGCTGCTCTCCTTGCTCTGACTCTCTCGACTTCCTGAAGGCCTGCCTCTCATCAAACTTCACATCCCTTCTCACCATCACTTTCCTCTGAGACGGAAGGTAAATACAGAAGGCCTTTGTAGTCTCATCATAACCCACAAAGATGCCCTTCTCTGCAGTGGGTTCCAACTTTGTCCTCTTCTCTGAAGGGACATGAGAGTAAGTCAGACTACCAAATATCTGAAAATGGCCAACTTCAGGTCTCCTGCCTGAAAAGCACTCCTCAGGTGTCATGTTCCCCACTGCACAATGGGGACTCTTGTTCTGAAGGTATACAACGGTGTTGCAAGCCTCAACTCAGAGAAAGAAAGTGTCTGGTCATGTAGCATAGCTCGGGCTACTCCAACAATGGACCGGTTCTTCCTCTCTACTACTCCATTCTGCTTTGGAGTATACGGAACTGTCAATTGTCTCCTGATCCCCTCCTGTCTACAAAATCCATCAAACTCCTTGGAGGTATACTCACCCACGTTATCCAATCTCAAGACTTGGACCTTCCTCCTTGTTTGGTTCTCCACAAGAGCTTTGAACTCTTGGAACCTCTGCAAGACTTCCTCAGACTTCTTGCTCTTTAGAAAGTAGATCCATGTCTTCCTGGAATGGTCATTAATGAATGTCACATAATACTCGTATCCTCTCAAGGACACAGAAGATATAGGTCCGCATAAGTCTGAATGTATCAAGTCAAGAGTACCTGCTGACCTGCTATCACTGCTCGGAAAAACAGTCTTGGTGTACTTTCCCAAAGCAGACCCCCTGCACACATCACTCTCCCCTGTACTGAACTCCGGTAATCCTGTAACCATGTGTCCCAACAACCCCAAGGCTGGATGATGCAAGTGAGCGATCCTCCTATTGCAAAGCTCACACAACTCACTGTTGTTGCTATGTGCTAAAGCATGCTGAGGCTGAAACAAGAGCCTATATAGTTTCCCACATCTCGCTCCAATGGCAACTGAAGCAGATGGTCCTGCAGTCTTGGGAAACATATGCACGTGTCCATCTATGAAAGACACCCCAAGACCCTGATCCTCAATCGTGGAAACTGATACTAGGTTCTTCTTCAGCCCAGGTACATACAATACATCCCGCAATACCATGGGACTCATGGAGTCCCTCTGAAATATAATGGTCCCACGTCCAACTGCACTGACTACTAAGTCATCTCCCAACACAACCTCCACATCGGTATCTGTCTGTGAAAGCTCGAAGAACATCTCACGAGCACTTGTTATGTGAGTCGAGGCTTCGCTATCTATGTACCAAATGTTGGAAGTAGATGCACTGTAAGAATGGTCTGTCACACAGGAAAACTCCCTCTGTCTGTCAACATCCGCACTGGTGAGAATGGATGCTCTCTCTCTCTCAACATGCCCAATGCATAGTGAAAACTCACTCTGAAATCATGCTGCAAAATCATCGATCTTAGCTGAAGCGACTGTCTGCTGCTGCTTCTTCTTCTTCTTGTTCGGACACGTAGCAACATAGTGTCCCATCTTGTGACATGCAAAGCACTTCACAGTGCTCATATCCTTCTTCTACCCAACCTGCTATTGCTTGGCCCCACCCTTCTTGGGCTCTTCTTGCTCTTCTTCTTCCTTTCGTTGTCAATGCCACATCCTCCCCATCTCCCCTACTGTTTGAACCACTGCACTGTAAGAAACCCCTCCGAGTCTCCTCCTGAACAAAGTCATCACATACTTTGTCCCAAGATGGCAAGTTCTCTCTGGCCACCAACCCTTGAACAAACACAGCCCAAGGAGCAGTCACCCCATTCAGGGTTGTCCGCACTAACTCAGTACCAATAATCGCCACCCCAACAGCTGCAAGCTCATCTCTCACCTGAGAGATCCTAGTAAGATAAGTCATACACATCTCACCTTTGACCATCTTGATGTTCTTTAGCTTCTCTCTAAGCACCATCTTCCTATTTTCATTAGTACTCTATAGCAGCCTGGTCAAAGCACTCCACATCTCATGTGCATGATCCTTCCCGGAAATGTGAGGAATAACATGATCTTTAATAGCATCCAAGATAATCCTCATGGCTTTAATGTCCTTCTTCACAAAGGCTGCATGTGCTACTGCATCAGTGGTAGCACTTGGAATGACAATGGGGTGAGCAGTAGTGTTGTTCATTGCCTCATCCCACAACTCATTCTCTCTCAACAAAAGAACTATCCTGGCCTTCCATGAGACAAAATTCCCTGCCCCATCTAGTCTATCTTCACTTCTCAACCCAACGGAAGTCATTTTTCCCAAATAATAAGTTTCAGCAAAATGTACTACTGTCACAAAAGTTTTCTCTGAATTATGGAAATGACTGTTTCACTGCTAAATTTTAGTTTTCTGCCTAACTCAGCTCTGATACCATGTAGATTTTTCACAAGTTTTCAGCCAACGGTTTCAAGTATAAAATTTTTCTTTGTTTATGACATTCTCAGAAAATAAAAGTGCTGGAAATAAACATGAAATTTTCAGACTTTAAAACACTGCTGAAACTACAATTTTTCACTGACAGAAAATAAATATCAACATGCCATTCAAACACACAGTACTCAGAATTTTCGGCCAATGGCCTTGGAAAAACCCACAAGGGGAAAACTAGTCAGAGAGAGAGAGTTTATTATTTCTTCAGGATAAAAATCAGACATTAAATTATAGTAAAAAATCCAACTTATCTCAACCTAGAAATTTGACCAGCAAGCTGTCTCGGTTTCCGTGCAAGGCTGTCTCGATTTTTGTGCAAATTTTCCTCTCAAAAAATGTGCCGAAATGACCCCTTAAATCTGACCTCGAACTCTGTGCCAAACTGCTTTGAAATTTGTGCTGTACGGTCTGCAATAAATGCAATTGTACAGCCCTCGTTTTTGTGCCACAAAACCACATGTGCTGCCTTGGAAATCGTGCCTGAAGTTCACCTCGAAATTAGTGTAGAAAAGTATAGTCCGTACAGACTGTACGGACCTCGTTTTTTTGTGCTGTACGGCCTCGAAATCTGAGCAAAGTACACACAGCAATAAATATCGTTCTCCTTGATAAATGTGCCCTGCAAATTTCTCGATATCCATGCCCACAAGCTGAACTGTACGGCTGCCTCAGTTTGTGTGCCAAATCCGTACCCTTCCTCGATATTTGTTCCCACTGTGTTTTCTCTAGCAGGTTGCCTCGATATGCATGCCTACTCTCTCCTCAGCTCTCTTCTCTTCAATCTCATCAACAAGAATTGAAATGCATTTTGCCTTTTCCTTACTTTTTGCTCTCAACCCTAGGTAGGTGAAGAGGCATCTAATCCAATGGCTAAGAATGAATTAGATCGACGGTTGAAATTAAATGCTCATATTTTGTTTCTAAAATATTAATTTCACTCAAATTAAATGTCACTTAAGTCATTTAATGCAAGGTTCACTTTATTTCCATTCACTAATTGACTAAAGGCTAAAGTCACTTAGGTGAACACTTCCCTAGGTACAAAATTAACAAATAATGTCAGCTCGTGGCATACCTTCGCTCTCCCGTTGGATGTATAGAAGCCTGGATTTCTCCTTGATGGTTTCAACTTCAATAGTGGAAGCTTGGCTCTCCACTACCTCGAATGTACTTTGGTTTAGAGCGCATGTTTGGGGCACCATTATGACGAGGTTTTCCATTGTCACCTTTGATCGACAGGTCAGGAACGGAAGGCATAGTATATGTGGGAACTGGTCTGGCAATTGCATTTTCTTGGTTGGCTTTCTCCTTCGTCTTCTAATTGTGTTTTCTGGGATACACTGCACTCTATTCTGCAATTCCAAATTGTGTGCATGAAGTGGACGACTCGCAAATCCCAGAGTGGGCCCAAGCATTCGCACTTGCCCAGAGTTCTAGAATAATAGAGGAAGGTGAAGAAAGTGTTTAGTAGTATGGTTATGCCATCGCACTAGAGCATATTCAACGTATGGAAAACAAAGTTGATAGGCTTTGCAAGGTTCTGATGCCTAGAGCTTGCATAGGGCCTCGGATGTAGAATGACCTTGAGAATACCCACACCAGAGAAACTTGGTATACAAAGACCTTGGCTCTTCTTTGGCAACAAAAAAGCTTCTGGGGTGTGCTTCTATAGGCAGTCCTAATGGTTTATTTGGGGAGGAGAATAATGGCTTTGTTGTCGCCCTTCACACACCTCGGGGGATTTTGGCATGGCAAAAATCTTCAAGCCATTGGGTGCGTCCTTGGGGGCAAGTCTCGAGTTGAGATACTGTCACTCAACACTCAACTCCTTCGTCTAGGCCAACTCCTAGCGAAGCCAAGGAGGGTGGTCCCTATAAAAGAATCTAAGGTTATAAAGCTAAGAAACAAAAGATGAAATTAGTCTAGGATTTTGAAGTGAAATACTGAAACAAGAGCATCACACATAAAATAAACCAACAATATATAAATAATACATCAATCATGACACATCAGATTCACTTAAGCAAAATATCATTTAATTAAAAACCAATGCCGACAAAAGAGTAAATGGAGTTTGTTGAAAGAAAATGTTGAGCAATACTTCTTGGTTAGTTTTAATTATTATGAATGAAATGGATTAAAGCGAAAGGGGATCCTTGATATACCCGAAAGTACTTGGGAATATGTCCGGATTTCAACTAATGTGGCTTCGCACAAGGACTTGTGGGTTAGATGGAGTCATGGGGGTGTGTACAATACTACACCAAACGAGGGTGTACCCTGATGGGGCCCCGCAGTCACTTTCTAGTTGTTCCCGCTTCCTTTGCAAAATTTTCCCACAAATAGTGAAACTCGAAAACGCCGGATTTTCATTATGCTTTGTGGGCGATTGATTTTTATTAATGGTGAGTTCTTATTAGACGTGAAAAATAATGAGTGCACACTTCTGCTTTTGGTTATCCCAAAGCTCAGGGCGAACTTGCGATGGGAAAGAGCATACATAGATATGGCGGATGTTTATTCCAATTACTTTACTTGAAAAGGGGAAAAGCATAACATTGAACTCTGAAACTACTTTAGAAACTATACATCCTGTTACAGTGGAGTGTGTGATTGTGTTACAAAAAGTAAAGCAAAATGTTAGAAAAACTCACGGCACGAAAAGACAAGTGCAAATCCCCCCAAGGGGGATAGGGTGTGGACACTTGGTTTCCCACCTTATCTCTTTATTAAGATATTTACAATGCTTAAAGAAGCCCTCTTTTTCCTTATAAGATCGGAGGAAAGAGGTTACAAAAATTGGAAGAAAGCTAAGAATACAGAGGGTTCAAGGATGTCTTTGTTGGCTTGAACCTTGGCAAAATTGGCGCCCAAATCATCTTTTTTTGCTGCCACAATACAAAAACCAGCAAAGATAATTAGTAGAAGAAGTTCCCAAAATCACTTTAAGAGTGATTCGGGTAAACTAGAAAAATACTAGAAAATTATGCTAAGTCAGAGACTAAATGTAGGAAACAATGAACTAAGAAATTTGAGCTTGTGAGACCCAATTTCTTAGGATATTGGACAGCCTATAAGCGTCTGCCAATAAATCACTTTGATGCTAGATATTAACTTTTAAACTCTAAGAAAACTGCTCACTTAACAAGCTTTAAGATTTACTTTGAATAACTTGCAAAAAAAAGTAGATTTCTAAGCTAGATCTAATTTGAAATGATAAAACTTTATGCAATTGTTAGATCTAGCATTACTAACTCATAAACTTGATCTAGAAATAATTTACTTGAAGTAACTAGATCTTAAGATACAAGTTAGGAAAAGTAACCAGTAATTGAGAAAGTTTTAATTAAGAAGTGAAGGAAAGAAGTATAGAAAGAGTGCTTCAAAGCTTGAGAATCCTTTAAATCATGGAATTTGTTGGTGGCTAGCGAAGGGACTATGCTCCTTAGAAGTACTCGAAAATTGGAGGAGTCAAACAAGATCAACCAAACGTTCAAGCCTAGATACCTGTATCAACTCATAAATTCTTGTACAAAGACATGATTAAATGCAAGGGTGTTAGCTACAAAAGAAAACTGGAAAACATGCATTTAAACAAAAATAACATATATGTCCAGGAGATCTAATGCAACTAATCAATAAGAAACAATAAAACAAGAAATTTCTTACCCTGCTGAGATTACTTCTCCATGTAGGCCCACATCAAACCAAACAAGTACAAGAAATATAAACAATACAAGTTACCTCATGAATTATGCAATGTTCTTGTCAAGTTGAGATGTTTTTACATATTATAAAGAAACTAGAGATTTTGGTGTTCTCGTATACTCTCCTTGCCTGAAAACCAGATCAAGCACACGTCCCGCAGTTGGAGCCAGATGTTATCCACTAAATTTGCACTTAGGTGGATTTCCAATGAGCCGCCGAAGTCATGAACAAGTCCCTTGTTCATTATTAGTGCTTAAAAGTTCAGAAGCCCTTTCAAGGCAAATTTTGTCGCCTTTTTAAAGTTTTACAGGTTCATACCCTACAGGGAAATTGTAATAAGTTTCCATAGCATAATGTATTTTTGTAAAAATATTGGCCCACTTAGACTTCGCTATCAATGTGGTACTCTAGAGTGTTTTTTCCTAGTTAATTATATGTTGCTTATTAGCGACATATAATTTTCGAGTTTTTCACTCAAACCTCCAAAGCTGGAGTATTCGCCTTGGTGGTTAGGCCTTAGGAGGTTATTAAAGTCTATGTGTTTATGTATATTACCATGCTAGTCATCATTTTGTGTCATTATGAACATGTAGTAGGTCCTGTTGTCACATATATAATAGCTGGGCTACCATTGTTCCTGAGCAGTCTTGAGCACATTTTTGAGCCAGTCCTTTACTTTGAGATCAGCAGATGATGAGATTCTAGTTGATGATAACTCTTATTCAGTGGATTGAGAGCATTCAAAAGATTAGTTTCATGCCATGATTGAGCCTCACAACCACAAATTTGATGACCGAGTTAGCCATTCTTCATGTTTCAGAGTAGAGATGGTGACAATGCCCATGATGTACAACAACGACAACAATGTTCAGTTCCTTCAGATTGTTTAGATCAGATGTAGGTATATGACCCAGGTGATATATGGAAATGTACATGTGGATTTTAGTTTTGCTCTATTGTCTATTTTAGTAGTTAGACTTGGTTGATAGTGGTTGTATGTTGGCGATATTTTATTGGTTTTCATTGAAGTCTAAAGTATAAGTGATCTAGTTGCTATGTTTAAGAGATTCTTTTGTATACTCATTGGTCATGCACTATTCTTAGTATGGATTTGGTCATTTCCCTTTAGGGACACAACTTGCTAGTCTTGGCACCATGTTCACTGTCTTCATCCATCCGTTGTCTTCCATATTTTGTTTAACCTTGACTTGTAACTTGACTAGTGACATCTAGGATTTCCCCCACCTTCACCTCTATGTTGGAATAGGTCTCCATGTCAAAAATGTGTTTCGGTGTTGGTTTGTGTGATTTTCATCATAGTGTTTTTAATTTTTTTTGCAAATAAAGTATAAAAGCCAGCTAGTTTCCAAGAGACGAGCACTCATCCTTTGTATGATGTGAGGTCTTTTTCCCCCAAAGGAAAACAAGATGGTCACCCCATCGTACCTATGGACGATGACAAGCAATGGAGGTCATACCGAGTCATTATTTGAGGCCTTCCAGGCTATTCAAGGAACCTGCTCTTGGAGGATGGCTAGTTAATTAAATGGTAATAAAATAAATGTTTTAAAATAGTCAATGGTCAAAGGATGAACACTCATTCATTGTATAATGTACGACTCATTTCCTCTACAAGGAAACAGGGTGAGGCTAGTATATCATGGATTATGCCTTTGTCATTTTTTGGAAGCCTAGAAGGCTTTCTAGGGCACCTTCCTTTGGAGGTTGACTAGTGCCTTTTGTTGGGCAAATAAATTGTTTTAAAAGGTTGCTTGTCTAGAGTCTAGTGGAGCATTATCATTATTCCACCCATCTATGAGACACTGCCATTCCCTATTGTTCACCTAGTGCAACTTATGTGTTGTGTGGATTGCCTTTTTCCTTTAGCCTAGATGCTTACAATGTCGAGTATCAAGTCATCCCCATGGTTTTACCTTGACTAGCAAAATGGCCAAATCTATGAATGCGTATACACGAGGTTCTTGTTTACAACAACTAATTACTTGGATTTCGATATATTATTTATAATGTATTGTGCTTATAATTGCCAGTAGAAGCCACTTATGCTTGAGTCTTACTATTAACATAGATAATCGAGCATGCATATCCATTTTGTACTATGTAGTATCAGAGATTTTCATTTGGGTCATCTTTTTTATCATTCTTGACTTGGTCAATTCAGTTTGACCAAGTCAACAATAGGGCTTGGGATGTTTTTTGGCTTATGGTGGTGGATGATGATTATTTGTGGTCTATCAGTGTCCATTAGACATATTCATGCTTCAGATGATGATTTATCATGTTGGCTTGTGTTATTATTGTGATTATCGGCATTTACAGGCTTTATTGTTATTATTATTCTGGCATGGATGGGGTTTTTGATGTATATATTTTATGGATATATGGTGTATGAGTTCTCATTCCTGGTGGATTTGGTCATTCTGAGTCCATTAATGCACTTAGTTTTCAGTTTTAGGCACTTCCATTGGATTAATGTCCCAGTTTATCTGTTTGCTACAGTTTGGCCTGAAAAAATTAAAATAAAATGCTTTTCAATAGAGAGTTGTTTCTCCTAGGGCGCCACAGGGGCACATAGTGTGTAGCCAGCTGATATTACCATATTGCTATGGTGTCGGTTCAGTCAACAATGAAATATGAGCATTTTTATTTCTTCAAAGTAGTATTTTGACATATAAAAACAAGGAAAATGGCTAATGAGGAAATTGATTTGGGAAAATGAGGCAAAGAAATGGAATGAAACTTGTTCGAGGCATTGCATTGATATATTTTACACATTCCGGCATCATCGTCACCCTTTGCGGGGTCTACATGTCCCAGCATTCATCATTTTGGACATTTTTGAAGTATTTTGAGGGGCCACGATTTGGTCATTTGGTCATGTTATGATAATATATTGACACATTACTTGATGTTGTGCCATGGGGATATGCTAGTGAAGAAAATTATACACCTCCTAGGCCCACCATGTGCTTTTACCATGTGGATTAGTCATTTTCTATGTGGTGCGTACCTTTTGGGCAATTTAGCCAGTGTGCCCGCTCTATTTTTGAGTTGATCCATGTGATGTATATTCAGCTATTGTTAGCCGTCGATTAGAGTGATTGTATCTCATGATCTTGGCCCTTGATCTTTTTGGATCTAGGTTTTGTGTACTAGAGAGATCTATTTATTGAGATGCTCTCTCATTTGTAAAGAGACTTTCGGCTCTGAAAATATTGGAATACAAGAAAACTTTTAGAAAATCTCTTGAAATCTTTGTGAATGTTCTTGTATGTGATTGTTATGCCTCTTGCTTAGACATTTTAGTGGATCTTGCAAGAAAACGACATTTTTTTTGTGGAGGTCGAGCTTGTTTTTGCAGGGTAGCAATTTGCTTAAGGGAAGATTGTGGAGGCGACTTGCATCATCTCTTCTTGTGAATCGTTTCATCTTCAGGGAGAGATCAATTGTTACTTTGCGCATTGGATTTTTCTCTTTAGATGACTTGCATTGCTTATCTTTCATTCATGGATCAAATCTCACTTCGATAGTTTGTTTTTGCAAGTGAAGAGGGCGCACTTCCTCTTGGACAAGAACGTTTTGCTTCGTAGGTGCCAAATCTAACTCGAAATTGTAACCAAGTGGAAGGATCATCGACGTATAAGGTGACTGTAAGTATTTTCAGGTACGATCTACAAGGTTAGTATCATTTTCCATATTTTTATCCATTTGTCACATCAAACCCTCATTGTTAAAACCCTATTTTTCTAGATCTGATAGATCGGGTACATATTTGATGATGGCCATCAAAACCCACTTAGGAATAAATATTTAAACCCTAGATCTAAAGTTTCAACTTAATCTGACTTCATTTACCCTTGGATCTAGCTCTAGTCACTCCTAGGTGGGGCACCCTCCTTGGGCTTTTGGTCATTCTTTTAGATCTATCAGTTGGTTATGCTTAAACCCACTTCAGATCTACTCTTCAAGCATCTAGATCTAATTATTCACATCTCGATCTACTCCTTCTGGGTCCACTTCGTTCATAATTGCATAAACCCTAGGTGGATCAATTTGGATATTTCTCATTTAGACTAGATCTATCTAGGTCTACATTTTAAAAATCCTTGTGGTATAATTCACCCTAAGTTGGGAAATTTTCCATTACCTTAAGCCTCCCCAACTTAGCTTAAACCGTACCTACCACAATCAATTTTCTAGATCTAGATCAACTAGTCATTGTTCACCTTATACATAATTTGTTTATCCATTATAGTGTCTTTAGTAGGTTCGCTAGCCCTCATAGGCTAGTAGGGTCTCCCCCTTGATCATTCTACGGTTTGATCTAAAGTGACAAGAGCTCGTCCGATGTGACAACTACCTTTCATTAGTAGTGGACGAGGCCCTTTCGGTGTCACTGGTTAGCTACCTCACCTCTATTGTCCTGGATAGGATACCTTTAGCAGGGAGCTACACCTTGTGTGATAACAGGTCCGCCATAGGTTTTTCTTAATTTCTGAGAATGAAAAATGTTCCCGTTAAAATGGGTTAAATTTTTAATAAGTTAATTGTAAAAATTCAAAGTGTCATAAAAGTGTGGCTAGGGGGACAAATTTTCCATGGGGGTGCTCATTTTCAAACTCAAAGCATCCTCTTTACCCCAAAACCCATTTTTTCTAAGTTTTAAGTGATTATTTATCACTTAAGTGAATTTCTCTCCGAAAAAAGAAAAAAGTGAGTAAAAAATTAGAAAAAAGGAAAATATGGAGAAAAAACACATTCGTAAATAGTGGGAACTTGTCCCAGACATGTTCCATTTCAACTAAGGATGATGTTGGGGCTAATTGGAGACCAAATCAAGATCAAATCAAGCTGATTCTAATCAAATCCATGAGGGGGCGAATTTCTCCTTAGAAAGGCACATTTATCCATGACAGGGCTCACCTCTTGTTGTATATGTGTCACAGAGAGAGGGGGGGTGACCTACCTTGTGAGAGGTGTCTCCTACCACTTCTAGTTCACTCTAGTTTGCCCCCAATCATCTCAAAAATCTCCAACACTTGGCAAATTTGCTTCCCTTGGGGTTTTTTCTCATTTTTCCTATTTAAGCAAGGCTTTTTTCCTCCATTTTGGATGGAAGCAAAGAACCTTTGCTCATGTAGTAGTTTTCTTTTTCTATTTGAATAAAGTTGAAGGCTTTGGAAGCTTATGAAGTGTGACATGTTTGGTGCATATGCTTTGTAAATGAGGTGATATTGTTGCAATCTCATGCTTTATTTAAATTTTATACTTAATCTCGCTTGAATGGCTCTTTGAAGCACATAGGATAAATATTTGTAGTTGTTAATTTATTTACTTATTCTTTTACTCTTTGCGATTTGAGAAGGCATGTTTTATTAAGTTGTAGTTCATGCTTTTTTGGTTTCTAGTTGTAGAAGGTACCAAATCTAATACCTTTTTATTGCAAGTGTGATAGTTGTTTGTTTGCAGATTATCATCCCATGTTAAAGGTTGAGCTAAGCTATGTTGTCGCCTTTCACACACCTGGGTCATGTGGCAGAAATCTTCAAGCCACTCGGTGTGTCCTTGGAGGCAAGTCTCGAGTCAAGGCTGTCACCTTTTTCTTGACTCCTCCATTTAGGCTCAACTCCTAACGAAGCCAAGGGGGTAGACCCTATTAAGTTACTAAGGAAAATTTATTTAGTATGGTGATGTTAAATTGAATGAGTTACTTAGGAGTTTGAAATTTAACCATAAACAACCATAGATGACAAGATACAAAATGAGCGCATGAAAGCACAATGCTGAGACACAATATATATATATATAGCAAGAAAATAGCCAGTGCCTTAAAATGGAGTCAATAGATAATCAATGTACTTGCATGTGCTTGGAGTGAATGTTTTGCAATTGCCTCTTGGTACGTTTTAAGTTAATGTGAAATATGAGTTGATTAAAATTAGGCGAAGGGGTGGACTCCAGATATACCCGAGAGTAATTGGAGTATGTCCAAAACTAAACCTTCATGGCTACCCGCAAAGAATATGTGGGTTGAATGGAGTCTCTGGGGCTATTGTTCATAACGCACCCGTTAGGGTGTGACAGAGATCAACGCCCTGAGGTCACTTTTCAGGAGTTGCCGCTTCCTTTGGGTATTTTGCCACTGTAATGGTTTGATCTAGGTGTTGGATTTTCACCTGATGGTTTGTCAATTTGGGAGAGTGAATCCTAATTATTCTAGTCACTCAAGTGCTTTTGATACAGCTTGACTGATCGGATGAACCGCAGCCAAGTGCAGAGCATACACACCGGAGTCTTGTCAATTTTAGTAAATTTTGAGATGGGTGGTCTTGTTAAAAAGAAAACCCTCCAGGAACCTCTTTCGATCCAAGTGGATCTCAATCGGGGAATCAAGGAGGGGTTAATTTTATAATAGCTGATGAAACAATTGATGAAAAGGAAAACACAGATACACAATTCCGGTTTTCTAATTAGTCCTGCCACGCATCTCTTTCCCCTTTCGGGTCAATCGAGAAGTCGTGGGGTAAGTATTAAGATTACTTTGAAATCTCAAATATGGAATATGGAAATGATAATAAATCAAAGTATACTACCCTGCAGATTAGAACTATGCTAGATTGAAAAGAGATGAACAAAAAGTAAAAAATTGACATCGACGCAAATCCCCCAAGGGGGGGATGGTGAATAGGCTCGAAAGAGCCTATTCGAAAGGACCTCTTCTTTTTATTAGCAGCGATTTACAATATCAGCAAATTGAAATTGATGCACTTTGGTCCTTGTTATCTAGGATCCAAAGGATTACAACAAGCTTGTAACAAACTTGAATTAAAACACAACGATGGGGGAAGCTTCCAGGAAGCTCTGGTTCGTCAAAGAGTCGGAAATTTGGCAGAGTCTCCTTCTCTTTTATGTTAGACCTGCTAAAAAACAACAAGCAACTAAAATCAAATGTGCCCAAATACACTTTAAAAGTGTTTTGGGTCACCACGCTAATTACCAAAAAAAAACTAAGTAAAAATTGTTAAACAGGGGTAATCTAATTTCTGCAAAAAGGAACCA
>LPNX010027794.1:326806-374803 GCA_001517045.1 Pseudotsuga menziesii
ACCTAGATATTTATAATTTCTGCAATTGGTGGATCTGTTACCACCTAATTGGTAACGTGTTTTTAGAGGTTTGTTTTGAGGTCACACAGTATGTTATAGGCTGGCCATGTGCAAGCAATGTTATTCCTGGGCAGGTGATGTTTACAGCAGATGTTCGTGCAAAAGATGGAAGGGTGGTATTTATGCTTCCTTGGCTCGGAAGGACAGTCGCAGAAACCACAGATTCCTGTACGACTTTAACAATGCTCCCAGAACCCCAAGAAAAAGAGATTCGGTTCATCTTGGATGCCATCAGTGACTACTTGAATGTTAAGCATGGATGTAGCCATTAAATTTGGGAAGTTGAGCCCATCAAATCACTGTGTAACATCTCATCTCAAAATTCTTGGAGGAGAGCAATGGGACCCTGCATCCTTTAACAGAATTTGCACAGCAGTATGTTCGCATGAGGAAAACACATTCAAGAGAAGAATGCAAATTCTGGAGGAATAGAGGCGGCTGTGAATCATCTTGCAGACGAAACTGAGATGAAGAACTTAGCAGTTTCATTGCTATTAGAGCTTTCAAAGGCTCCTCAATTATGTCAGCTGATAGGGAAGACTCAAAATTCCATCCCTTTGTTGATTTCCATGCTCAATGGTCCGCATGCAGAAAAGTCAAAAGAAGTATTGATGAACTTGTCAGGGGTGAATGCCAATATCATATATGACACAAATGCACTATTATGACCCCTTGGTCAACCAACTTATCTACGGATCTGTGAAAACACAATTATTTCTTGCAAATGAACTCTCCAAAATAGAGCACATGGATTGTTGTAAAGCTGCTGAAACTGATGGAGGCATCATACCCCCTCTTGTCCAAATGATATCAGAGAATAATCCAGAATCAATGTATGTTCCTTTCTCTGCTCTTCAAAATTTTTCAGAAATGGAAAAGAACTGTGTTTGCATTCTTGACGCAAATGCAGCGTCTTTTATTCCGTCTCATGTTTTTGGCAACATTGAAAATTGACTTAAGAGAGCATGCAGCTGAGATCCGGGCTAATTTAGCCAGAGCATCATCTGGAGGGGTAAAAATCCATCGTGAGCCGAGGACGTTGCCTGCTAAAGAGAATATCAACGCAATTTTAGTCTTTAAAGTTTGAGAAAAAGGATCTGAAATTAATTGAGTTATTGCAGTCGCCGATTATCAGAGTTAATTCAGAGCAGTCGGGTGCGATTTTGTAGAATCCGCTGGCAGCCGGCTTGTAAATTTTTTAGGAGCACCACAGTCGTCCACCCGGAATTCATGAGCAGATCGCGGATCAGTTATTTGAGAGACGTTGGCGTCCAAATCACAAATATTTTTTAACTCACACCAACGGCGAACAGGGGCAGCTTGTCTATAGATTGGGCGGCTTCGTAGATGGCACGATATATGGTAGATCAGCTTCAGAAAACCCCTTGGCAGTCGACTACATTGGAGATTGTATTCATCATGTTGCAGCGGATTGAAAGATAGCAGCTCGTAATGGAGCAATCTACGGCAACACCGGCATTATTTTGAAGCAAACATTCTATTTCAGAAAAAATACCACGAGTTTGCCAACCATTAGCAAATTTGGGTGTGTTCTTCACGCACAGTTTCTCTCCTTTCCGGTGGCAGAGTCGCGGATTTTCTTCATGGATGTTGTTTGGCACCCGAAGTCGTGGATTTTGGAGCGCCTGTTTGGTGGCATTTCTTATGTGGTGATTTGAAGCAACTAAACCTTGCCATTTGTTGACCCAAAATTGGCAAACTGTTCACTCCAAATCGCCATCTCATTGTTGTGTCTCCATTACGCGGCTGTGTGGAGCATTTTTATTGGAAGCATCTTTTGTTATGACTGAAAACCATCTAGTTATCTCACGCTTTAGCAGCCGAGCGGACTCAACTTCAGGATTTCTGAGTTCTCGGAGCAATTCACAGGTCGGTGGTATTAGCGTCATGTTGCCACGTTGGAAATTGGAGCAGCGCCCCGTGTTTCTCCCCGGTAGCCAAGTCATGGTAACGAGCAGATGTCATGGACAGACTTCAAGTTTTCTTTGGCAGCTGACTACGCTGGCTATCGTTTTCATCAGCTGGCAGGTGTTTTGGACTTTCCACCTCAAACAAAGTCGGCTCTCATTACTAGGGTTTACGGTTTCAACGGCTAGTCAAAGTGTGGGTTTATTTTAATAAACTGTTTTTGCTTGGGTACATGGGTTAGTTCAAATGATAATTCCCTTAATAAATTAGAATTTTGACTTCTAGTAAGAGTAGTAGTACTTTAAAACAGAGCATTAGAGGATATTCGATTAGAGAAAAAAGTGGATCTAAGATCACACTTTTTCTCCAATTATTTTATTATTATTTTTACTCTTTTGAAAAGAAGTGAAGAGAAAGGCTTTTTGAGCCTATATAGAGGCCAGCTTTCTCCTTTGTAAGGATGGAAAGATTGACTGGAAGGATTTCTCCCCAAACTTAATAGAAAAAATCATGTTGAGTTCTTGGATATTTTGGGCATCTCTGTCGTAGTTCTGTGTTTTTTCATAAGTTGTAGACTAGACTTAGCATAGAGGGCTATAATCTAGCACATTGGACAAGCATTTGCAGCTACCAAATTGCTTGTCGTTGTTATGTTTTCAAAAGTCTAGGAGTAATGGATAGTAGTCAGTTATACTTCCATTCTCCTTGCCTCTGATTATGGAACGGACCAGCTTAGTCTCCCTTCTGTGAAACGCAAGGCCTCCCTGAGTCCCCTTTTGACTCCATTCACCCTTCGGATATTGACACTGGTCTTCCTTCGAGGACTGATTCTCCCTTCCTTTCTTGTCCATCAAGCACAAATACCTTTACCTTTTTGTTACCCATCTTTCTCTAAGGCAGCCTCTTCAGATCACCCTGCCCTCAACTGCACCTGCCTTAGCGATCCTAACTTAGGGAAACCCCCCTAGAGCTGGAGAAGAGCCAGCCTGAAGCGAGGAGAGAGGGGTGTGGTGACATTGGCCTCTCTCTCGAGAGTTGTCACCGGGTCGACGCGCCCGCGTTTTGGGCTTCATCACTCGCGTGCCAGTTTTGGGCGACAACAGGATCAACATCTAGTGTTTTCTTTCTGAGGCAACTAAAACTAGTGTGGTAAACATCGGTGTAAAATCACAAAAAATTGAGATTTTTGCTATTTTTTCTAAGAAAGCGTGCTTTTTCCCGATTTTTTCCGCCACGATGGAAAAAAACATCTAGTCCATGGGATCCATGACATAAAGAGGTAAAGGGGCGTTTTTTTTCATTTTACTTTCATTTTCTTGTTGGAGGAGGGAGAAGGGTAAGAGGATACCAACAACCATTGTGGGGGCATCCAAACACCATTTTACATCACCATCAAGAATTTTTGTGGAGCAAGGGTTAAAGATTCCAACCAACCAAGTCAATCTTCCTCTCACAGATATGTACATTGTATCCCATTGTTTCTTCTATCTTTTCCATGGATTGTTTGCAAGTTTGCTTGCATTGTTTCTGTTAGATTTTTATCATTTAATCAATATGATCTAAGATCTTATCTGAGAGAATAACATGCACATCAATAATCACAAGAAATAAGAGACGTATAGATTTTTCCTTGGGGAAACCATAAAGGAGAAAACCCCGCAACTTCCTCAGAGATAGAATGAGCACCAATAGCAAAAGTAAAACCCAAAAGTACAAAAATGATCTCCGACAGTTGTTCTCTCTCTCACTTGTGCGAGCTACTCCTCTCTCACTCATGCGCTATTGATGAGTGACTGTGTGTGTCAAATAGAGAGTCTCACTCTCTATTTATACCTAATTTCCACTTGACATTTTCCCTACAAGGCTGACTTCTCTAGAAGAGTCTAATAACCCCATTACAACTTAACTCTGGGGTCTAATGCCTCGACATACAATGTAGGGTCAACCTCAATGACTTTACAAGACTTAATTATATTAATGACTCTCCCAATCGGAGGAACAAACATCTCCGTCGGGGTACAATATGAAATATATAAGTGAATACATTCCGAAGTTACAAATACATCAACACTCCCTCTTAACTAAAAAGGTATTCTCTTGACACAGTTCATCAACACAAGTCTTTGTCACTAGATCATCATCAAAGCTGGATCATCGTCAAAGTTGGATCATCATCGTCACTGCTGTTGCTATCTCGAGCAAATGGTGCTATCTCTCAAATCTACTCGTCATAGGAAGTTCTACAGTGCCAGCCCTTTTTCATGCTGGATGTAGGCCTAGCCTCCATGTAGGTCTTCATCATCTCTGCGAACAAGCCATCAAGTAGGTACATCCTAGGACTTATTATATGTCTGTTGCAAAACCTGCAGGATCTCCCAGAACTAATTATATGCCACTGCAAAAACTCAAAGGATTATCCCAAGACTGATTACATGCCTTGCAACACTTGTGTACCCTACTGTTACCTCATCATCTTCAGATCATCTCATTGTCACACGGAGCACAACCTAGATACACATAACACAACACTTACATCCACCGGCATGGGAGGACAAACCTAGCACCATCTGGGAAAGGCTCAACATTTACATCAACGACCATGGAAGAACCAACCTACCACCATGTCAGAAAAGCTTCAGCACTTACATCAACGACCATGGGAGGACCTAGCCTGCCACCATGTTGGAAAGGATCCAGCACTTACATCAATGACCATGGGAGCACCTAGCCTGCCACCATGTCGAAAAGGCTCCAACACTTACATCAACGACCATGGGAGGACCAATCTTGCCACCATGTCGAAAAGGCTCCAACACTTACATCAACGACCACGGGAGGACCTAGCCTGCCACCATGTTGAAAAGGCTCATGTGTATCTGCGTCTTTCAGACTCATCACTTCCCCTTGGAAGGAACCTCGATCTGAAGAACACCAAACTTCTCTCTGAAGTACTGAAACTTCACTCTAGCTAACGGCTTTGTCAATACATCGGCAATCTGCTCGTCCGTCACAACATACTGGAGCTTTACTGCTCCTCTCTGCACCATATCCTTGATATAGTGATACTTGATCTCGATATGCTTCGACTTGTCATGGAACACCGGGTTCTCAGACAACATCACACGACTCTGGTTGTCGCAATATATACAAGTAGCATCCAACTGGAGATCAAACAAATCAGACAGTAGCTTCCTTAGCCATACTGCCTCACAACTAGCCGAACAAGCTGCGACATACTCTACTTCGGCTATACTCAGTACCACGCAGGACTGCTTCCTGCTAAACCAAGAGATCACACCTGATCCCATACTGAAGCAGCACCCCGAAGTGCTCTTCCTATCAATGGCACTGCCTGTCCAATCCGAATCCACATAACCTTTCAGGTTAATCTTCTGATTCGCATCATACTTGAGCCCATAATCAACTGTACCCTTCAGGTAGCTCAGAATATGCTTTGCAGCAATCGGGTGAACATGTCTCAGATCCGTCAAGAACTGGCTCAATCTATTCACAGCAAAGCAAATATCTGGTCTCGTATTCGTCAGGTACATCAAGGATCCAATCATACGACGATACATCGTGGCATCAACCAACTCTGATGAAGCATCACTCAATAGCTTCAGGTTCGATGGCATAAGTGTGGACATGGCCTTACAGTCCAACATCCCGAATCTCTTCAGGATCTCCACTGCATACTTCCCTTATCCAAGGGATATTCCATCTGCACTCTGCCACACCTCTATGCCTAGAAAGTAGTGCATCATACCCAAGTCCTTCATCTCGAACTCGCCAGCAAGCTTCCTCTTCGTGTCAGCAATCAACCCATCCTCACCTGTCACAAATAGGTCATCTACATACAGTAGAAGTATCACTGGGTTCCTTTCCTCAACCTTTTAGTAAAGGTTGGAATCTGCTTTACTCTTGGTAAAGCCCAAACTAGTCAGGAAGTTGTCAATTATGTTGTACCATGTCTTGGGTGCCTGTTTTAAACCGTACAAGGCTTTCTTCAATTTACAAGCATGAGTCTCCATGTCATGTGTCTCAAATCCGAGTGGCTGCTCCACATACACTTCCTCTTCCACTACACCATTCAAGAATGTTGTCTTGACATCCATCTGGTGTATATTCCATTTCATCACTGTAGCCAGAGAAAGTATTGTTTTGATGGAAGTGTATTTGGCTATAGGTGCAAAATTCTCCTCATAATCTATCCCTTCCTTCTGGGAGAAGCCACGTGCCACAAATCTTGCTTTTTGTTTCTCTATGCTGCCATATGCAGCATGCTTGATCTTGTAGATCCACTTGGAAGTCACAACAGACTTCCCTTCTGGTCTTGGGATTACATCCCAGACATCATTCTTCATGATCGGCTGGTACTCCTCGATCATCGCATCTTTCCATTCTTTCTTTTCTGCCGCTTCTTCATAATTGGAAGGTTCTTTATCAATGGTGTCGCACAACAGGGCTACATAACTGGAGTATGGCCTAGGTCTCTTCCTTTCTCTGTGTATTCCCTCTAGAGCGTCATATCTCTTTGCATCTAGGATAGCCTCCCGTACCCATGTTGGTTTTCTCTTGTAAGAATTTTTCTCACGGGGTGGATCTACAGGTTCTTGAGGTTCTTCTGTTTCTCGATCTTCTTCTGGAGTTGCTTCATTCATTGTTGTATCTCGAATCCTTGGTACTTCTGGTTCTTCAATGTCTTCAATAGGTAGTTTTATGGATTTATTGTAAGCCGAGTCTTCGTCGAATGTTACATCCCTGCTGATGTCGATCTTCTTGAATCCTAAGAAATATATTTTGTAAGCCTTCGAGCTTTCACTATATCCCACAAATATACCCTTCTTTCCTGAAGGATTTAACTTCATCCTCTTCTCTTTCGGAATGTGTATGTACACTGGACAACCAAATATTCTGAGATGGTTGACTTCTGGTTTTTTGTCGAAGAAGGCTTTTTTTGGTGTCTTGTTCTCAAGTACTCTATGCGGAGTACGATTTTGTACATACACAATTGCCCTAGCAGCTTCTACCCATAGATGCACAGGAAGATCTTGATCATGAAGCATTGCTCTTGTTGCTTCCATAATCGTTCTATTCTTCCTCTTTGCTACTCCATTATGTTGTGGATTATATGGAGTGGTCAACTCCCTCTTAATCCCTGACACTGCATAATTCCTTGAATTCTTCTGATGTGAATTCTCAACCATTGTCTGATCGAAAGGTATTGATTTTCTTTTTTGTGTGGTTCTCGATCAAGGCTTTGAATTCTTTGAATTTACTGAATACTTCATTCTTTCTTTTCAAGAAATATATCCATGTCTTTCTAGAAAAATCGTCAATGAAAGGAACATAATATACATACACACTCAATGAACTGGATGACATCAGACCGCATACGTCGGAGTGGATAATTTCCAAGATTCCTTTTTCCTTGCTCTCGCTACTTGGAAATATCTTCTTTGTGTTCTTTCCCTTCGCACATCCTTTGCAAACGCCTTCATGCTTTGCTTGGATTTCTGAAAGACCTTCAACAACTTTGCTTGCAAGTGGTAGTGCTCTATAGTGCACATGTGCAAGCCTTCTATGCCAAAGTTCACTTGGCTCTACTGAGTCATGGACCAAAGCTTGTTCTGGTTGTCCCTTTAATTTGTATAAGATTCCTTGTTGCTCTCCAATCACTACTGCATCATCTATGGTCTTTCCCTTTGGCCAGATAAGAACTTGACCATCTACAAATGCAACCCTCATACCTTTTGCATCCAATGCAGATATGGAGAGAAGATTCTTCTTTAGTCCTGGTACAAATAATACATCTTTCATCTTCATAGACTTTCCAGAGTCTAGCTTATAGGAGGCTTCACCACTTCCTTTTATAGGATACTGGTAGCCATCCCCAAGTTTCACTTTGTGTGGTGACTCATGTTCGGATAGATTCACAAAGGATTCTTTAAATCCCGTCATATGCTTGGAAGCCCCACTATCTATGAGCCAATCATTGCTTCCATGTGTAACAGTTCCTGTGAGGGCAGAAATCAAAACATACTCTGCATCGCTTGAAGAATCTTCACTTTCTTCTTTGGCTCTCTTCCTGGGAGGTTCATCATCCTCTGCAGTGTGAGCATGATGTCTTCTTTTGTTGTTCTTCTTCTTGTGAGAGTCACCTCTATTTCTGGGACAATCTCTAGAGAAATGTCCCTTCTCATCACATGTATAGCATTTGACATTAGATAGGTCTCTGCTAGATCTTCTAGGGTTATCTTTCTGATTCTAGTGATGATGCTTTCCTTTCATGTGATGATAGTGCCCCTTTTGATTTTCTTGGTGTGTGTTGTGAGAGCTTGATTTTCATTTCCCATCTTTTCTTCTCGAGCTATGATTCGAGCTTCTTCTTGTGCGCATTACTCCCACAACCTACTAAAGGTGATTAACTTTCTTTTAGCACAAATTCCTTGAATAAAGGAGTCCCATGATCTGGGGAGACCATTCAAGGTGGTCATCACAATTTATCCATTCTCTACTTCTTCCACAACTTCAAGTTCTTCTTTGATTTGAGAGACCCTTGTAAAGTATGACTGTATGGTCTCTGCATTTTGGATCTTTACATTCTTCAACTGATTTCTCAATGTCATCTTTTGATTTATATTCTTTCCTTCAAATAGCTTGGTAAAGGAATCAAACATCTCTTTAGGTGTCTTTAAGGAAGACGTGTGGTATAAGGTGATCCTTGATATAATCGACAATAATCTTCTTGGCCTTGACCAAGTTCTTCTTGTGTAAGGATTTAGCCTCATCTCCCTCTGGAACTGGAACCTCTCCACTTATGTAGGTGTCCAATTCATTTTCTTCAAGAACAAGTGAAATCCTATACTTCCATGCTCGAAAGTTATTAGCTCCTTCAAAGCTTTTCATTAAGCTTGGTGTGATGAGAAATATTTAATTAGAACCTCAAATGGAAATACAAAAGATTTAGATCTTACCACTTTGAGATGCCCGGACTGGATCTGGAGCTAATCTTCTGCAGTGTTGGTTTATTGGTCTGAGGTCAAATTAGGGTTTGACTTTCCTGGAGTTTTACCCAACCAAAAATTTCAATCTTGGTCTCTAAATTTCGATTTGAGGAGGAGAGCAATCCTATGCTGAGCTCACTCAAAAATTTCACTTCTGTGAAAAGCCTTAATTTCCCGCAGTAATGACAGGAAAAAACTGAAGATGCCCGAAATCAGATTCTGCTTCGACAAGAAGATGTTCCCTTCAAAGGAGAGTTAGCCTAGCCTCCTTTTGCTGATGATCTGTGGAGAGAAACCCAAAAATTAAGAAGTCGTAGCTTCTACAACTGCACAGTGTCTTCTTCTCAGGTTAGCTCTGATACCATGCTAGATTTTTATCGTTTAATCAATATGATCTAGGATCTTATATAAGAGAATAACATGCACAACAATAATCACAAGAGACAAGAGACGCAAAGATTTTTCCTCGGGGAAACCATAAAGGAAAAAACCCCGCAACTTTCTCAGAGATAGAATGAGCACCAATAGCAAAAGTTAAACCCAAAAGTACAAAGATGATCTCTGACAGTTGTTCTCTCTCTCACTTGTGCGAGCTACTCCTCTCTCACTCATGTGCTATTGATGAGTGAGTGGGTGTGTCAAGTAGAGAGTCTCACTCTCAATTTATACCTAATTTCCACTTGACATTTTCTCTACAGGGCCGACTTCTCTAGGAGAGTCTAATAACCCCATTACAACTTAACTCTGGGGTCTAATGCCCCAATATACAATGGAGGGTTAACCTCAATGACTTTACAAGACTTAATTATATTAATGACTCCCGATCAGAGGAACAAGCATCTCCATCGGGGTACAATATGAAATATACAAGTGAATACATTCCGAAGTTACAAATGCATCAACATTTTCTTGCATTTTTCTCTACCTAGATTTCTCTTTTTTTGTCATTTTAACAATGATTTCCATGCCCATAAATATGAAAAATAGTCACAATGTAAATGATTTTTTCAATGGAACAACAGGCCTGTTTTCTTAGGTTTTTAGCCATCCTCTTGTTCTCATTTTTCATGGATAAAAATATAAATTTAGAGGTCTAATTTTTTAAACCAAACTGTTGCTATTTTTTTCAAAATGGTTAATGTATTTTGTTTTGTGTTTTTCGTGCCCTAGGCTTGCATTTTGACTCTTGAAAGTTGAGGTTGCCATTCCCTTTGCAAAAATGCAATGTTTCCCCAAGTTTTTGGGGCGCAAGAGCACGGAAGCGGGGAAACGCACATTGGGGACGTGTGGAGATCACTCCCAAATTTTAGCGAAATTCTAGGGGGGCGGGGGGATGTCCAGGTCTTAATAAAAATTAATATTATAAAATATTAAATCCCAACAATAACAATTCAATGATTCATCCTATGTAAATTATTAAAAGTAAATAATAAATAACAAATACTAAGTTTATCATTGTGCAATGTAAATGAGAATATAACAAATTAATAATACAAACATGTTATACAATTCATCATGATAATTTTCAAATTTGTCATTTGAATCTTGATATTCATATTTCCAATTTTAGTCATTGTTATTGAAAAATTGAATCAATGATATTGCATGCTAAAATAGTGAAATAGTAAATTACTAAAGACTAAGCCTGAAATACAGACTAAACAACAATTAAAATTAAAATTTTGTTTTTTTAAACTGAAATTGGAAAACCGTGGGGCGTCTAGGAGCCACCCAGTTTCAGGAGGGGGCATGTGGGATCCCCCCTTCACCAGAGCGTGCTGTAGAACATGGGGACGCGCCCCCTTATGCGTCTCCGAAAGTTTCCTAATTTTGGGGACGCTAGGAAACATTTTGCCCAGAGTCCTCGGGGCGCAGGGATCGAGGGGGACGCGCCCCTGACCCTGGGAGGCGAGTCCCCGTGTAACACTGCAAAAATGCCAAAGCATTTGGACCCTTTCTTGGCAGTATGGTGAACCAGAGGATGGGACAAACAAGAAGAATTTGAAATGTAAATTGTGTGGGCATCACATGACGGGAGGGATTAGCAGGTTGAAGTACCATTTAGCTAAACTCCATGGGCACGATGTTAGCCTATGTACTGGAGTGACCCTAGATATCATGAGATCTGCACATTACTCGATCCATGAAAAGAACAAAAAGAAGGATGAGATTGCATCTTTTGGATTAATAAGAGGTTCAGGGGTATCGATGTCTACCAATGTCAGTGCGGGTAGTGGGAGGGGCTCCACTGATTCACCTATCAGGAGGGGGGGTCCTCATCCCATTTTGTTCCATGAACAAGAGTTGGAGCACTACCTTCTATCGGTTCAATTATAAAGAAAAGTGAAAAGGTACAAGCAGACAGGGTTATGGGGAGGTGTCTTTACTAGAGTAACATACCTCTCACCATTGTAAAAAACAATCCATTTTGGCAGCAGATGTGTGATGCCATTGCAGTAGTTGGCCCACGGTATAAAAGTGCCACCTTTGATGAGTTGTGAGGGCCAATCCTTCAAGCAAAAAAGAAGGACATCAATTCTAGATTGGAGGAGTTCAAGAAGTCACGAAAGACCACTGGTTGCACAGTCATGTCTGATGGTTGGATAGATGGTAAGGTTAGAACCCTTATCAACTTCTTGGTACATTGTCCTAGAGGTACGATGTTTATTAAATCAATAGATGGATCAACATATGTAAAAGATGCAACACTCTTATGTGAGTTGATGGAGGGGTTCATACAGGATATCAGGGTGCACAATGTTGTGCAAATTATTCCAGATAATGCAGCTAATTATGTGGCTGCTGGTAAGATGCTTATGGAGAGGCACTCCACCTTGTTTTGGACTCCATGCACTGCTCATTGTATTGATTTGACACTGGAGGATATGGGGAGAATTCCTTTCATCAAAGAGGTGATTGATCAAGCTAGAAGCATCCCAAAATTTATATACAACCATGCTTTTGTTCTTTAGCCTCATGAGGAGGCACACAAAAACAGGGAGTTGAAGCGTCTTGCAATCATGCATTTTGCCACCACCTTCATTACCCTTCATTCTTTGCTTCAATGTCAGTTTGACTTGAAGCAAATGTTTGTTTGTGATGAGTGGTGTGATTGTGCATACAGTAGGAGAGAGTATGGGACAACCATTGCTAAGTTGGTGTACACTGACTCCTTCTGGGAAGGAGTAGAGGAAGTGTGTGCGATGAGTGAACCTTTGGTAAAGGTTCTGAGACTTGTTGATGGTGATAAACTTGCAATGGGCTATTTGTATGAGGCCATGGAGAGGGACAAAGAAACCATTCAAAATTATTATGTGGGCAAGGGTACCCCTAACCACAACAGGAACATGTGGGATTTGATTGATAGTCAATGGACCAAGATGCTTCATCGACCCATTCATGCTACAACACTCTTCCTCAACCCTGCATTTGCCTACAAACGTAATTTTGATTTTGATGACGAGGTGTTGGAAGGGATCCTCGCTTGTATTCAAAGGATGGTACCTAAATATGAGACTCGTAATGCAATCAATCGCAATATAGAAGTCTATCGAGACAGTACTAGAGCATTTGGCGTTGGTGATGTTATTTGTGACAGGACCATTTTCATGCCAGGTAAGTTATTAACTTAAACTTTTATCATTTTATTTGAAAGTTGAATAGTTTGAACTTTGAACTATGATTTATCATTTAATAATTTCTTATTTCAGTTTTTCAATGCAATGAAATGTAATTTAGTTCTCTTTCATTCTTATTTGTTGTAGCTACTTGGTGGCAAACCTATGGTGTAAGGACACCAAATTTACGAAAATTTGCCATTAGAATCGTAAACCAAACTTGTACCGCTTCAGGATGTGAGCGGGATTGGAGTGTTTTTGAAAAGATACATGCAAAGAAACGCAGGAGGTTAGAATTTCAATAAAGCAATTGCATTTAAATTAATTTATGAATCTATGATCCTTTAACTTATTATAATTTATTAACTTTTGAGTCTTTGACCCTCCATAGCCCAAACTCATAAATTTTTTATTACCTTCTTACAGGTTGGAGTTCACGCGTCTCAATGACTTTTTGTATGTCTATTACAATCTTCGCTTGTGGATGAGACAAATAGAGAAAGAACCGGATGCCGATGCCATCTCCTTGGACAATATTGATATATTGTCTAAGTAGAGGGTGGCGATTGAGACTCCTGTCATGGAGGAGTCATGTACATGGTTAGAGCTAGAGGAGGGGGAGCAACAACAGCAGCAGCAGGAGCGGTACGGAGATACTATGGAGGGTGATGTGCTAGCATCGCCACCACCTTATACACCCATTGATGCATCTAGCCCCCTATCCATCACTCATCGTTAGATATTGGATTAGGGTGTAGGGCCAAGACCTTCTTCTATTAGTGCCAGGGGCAAGCCTGACAAACAACCCATGACCTTTTCCCGTAAAAGAGGGAGAGGGAATTTATATTAGATAGCTAGCTGTTAGTTTTCGTCAGATACATTTATATATGTGATGTCATTTTGTATTGGTTATCCACTTTTGAGTCCTTGATTGGACAACTATGAGATTTTAGAATTCAGTATCACTATCAACTTTCATGTATCATTTAATATTTTGCATGACTACATGATATATATTAGTGCTTTCTCCATATTATGTTCCAATGTGTTTATTTGATGTTGTTGTTGCTTTATATGTTTAAAATTTTGAAAAAAAAATATATATATTTTGTATTTTTTAATGTTTGTTGCGGTTCGCCGATTTTTTCACCGATGTTGCCAAAAAATTGTTTTCGGGACCCTCGCTGATTTTTTTCGATGCCGATGTTTAATTCATTTAGTGAAACAGAAGATAAATACGGATCTTGTTCAATATCAAAAGTGCTAATCCGTTGTTGTTTAGTACCAGAATTGGCTCCTTTGTTTGAAGAACGAATGGTTGAAGAAGTGCAAGAATCAGTCACAAAGTAGACTCGTTGACTCGAGGGTGAGTCAACATTTGTGGTTGGGGCTTGTTGGCTCCTTTGTTTTTGAAGTGGACCAAGAAGGAGGCAGAAGAAGATAAGTAAAAAGAAATTAGTCGCGAAAGAGTATTGGAAATAGCGAAAAGTACTAGTAGTTGCGGAAGAGAGGTAACAATCGTAACCGTTTTGGACCCGAGAGACATGTATAAAAGGAAGCGGGAGATGAAGAAGGAGAGAGAGATCGAGAGAGAAGATTCAAAAAAGAAGAGAGAATGCACACAAGTCTACAAGCTGAGAGATCCAACCCTCAAAAAAGCTAGCTACAGACAGAGACAGATGGAACCATGACACAGGTTTGGTAATGGGATTTTGGGGTAGATAGTATGAAAATGTATCCTGCGAATGGTAATTCCGCAATGAGTGTAAGGCTGAGGCCGTAATATTTCTACTGTAATGAATAGCTTTTGATATAATGAAAGAGATTGTAGGACCCCCTTCAAATTTTGCAGTACACTTGTCTTTGTGATGTTCGCTTTCTGTTTTCAACTATGATTTCAATGGATGAATGGTGAATATGTTTATGTATTGTTGCGATATGATGAATATTGTTGAAATGTTTACTTTTGTAAAACCCCATCACAACCATACAGTTAACTAATCCCCATTTTTCGCTGGTCTTGGTTGTGCTTTGGGTGAGACCTTCCCCCTTAAGGGGATTGAAAATACCAGCACACAAGACTACAATGACACCCCTTTGTTGGCCCTTGCGCAAGAACCTTGGTCTCCATTTTGCGCCAACAGTAGAAAATAAACTAGTTCCTTTCCATTCGACAATGGGGTCAAAATGAAGGTCCATGGGAAACCATCCTAATGAGGAAGGGTGGCCAATGAAGCTGAAATCTACAAGGTCCACCCCCTTGTTGTCGCAAACTGTAGGAAGCTACTGTTATCACAGATATATCGTAGTTGGGCTACTATGATGCAACATGCAGCATAGAGATTGGTCTCTTTACTTTTTCGAGCCAGACATTCAGATGGGATTGCAGCATAGAACATTATTATAGCATGAGCCATTTAGAGCCTTTATTTGGTAGTAGATATAGAGTATTTCCTTGCCAGGACTAAGCTCTCCTTGTCCATTGAGATGACTTCAGTGGTGACCTAGTTCATTCGAGCAGAGCAACAGTTCATAGATGGGCATATCAGGTAGGGGCATGTATGTGGTGAGATCAGGTATATTGCTACTTGGTAGGATTTTGCTCTTTGATATATACCAACACCTTTGACTTGTTAAGCTATGATGATTATGGTGACCTATGCTTATATTATATGTTCCACTGATGATTAACTTGTGTTGAGAATGATTAGAGAATCTGATGTTGAAGACCATTGCTTATGCCATGCTTTGTATAACTTTTAGACTTTAATTCTATACTAGTTCCATGTATCACTTGTTCCCACCCATCTAGCTCATCCATAATTGATTTTTCCCATGACTTATGTTTGATTGAGACCTATGACATTGAAGATCCTTTTCCCCACTTTGACTCTCGTGCATGATGGATTCCATGTTTTTATGCGTCTTTGGCTATGAAATATGTGGCTTTGTCAATGTGGCCAAGTTCACCAGATGGTTTTCCTTTAGCCCTCAAAACAAGTGCTCCAAATAACAGTGTTCTTAAACACTATTGCAAATAAAGTATAAAGTCAACCAGTTGCCAAGAGACGAGCACTTATCCTTTGTATGATGTGAGGTCGTTTGCCCCCAAAGGGAAACAGGGTGGTCACTCCATCGCACACTTATGGACGATGGAGGGCAATGCAGGTAATACCGAGTCATTAAAAGAGGCCCGCAAGGCTATTCAGAGCACCTGCTCTTGGAGGATGGCTAGTTAATTGAATGTCAATAAAGTAAATGTTTTAAAAGAAAAAGTTAATGGCCAAAGGATGAGCACTCATTCATTGTTTAATGTACAACCCATTTTCCCCTACAGGGCAACAGGGTGAGGCTGACCTATCAGGGTTATGCCTTTGTCATTTTCTGGAATCCCAGAAGGCTTTCTGTAAGATTGACTAGTGTTGTGCAAGTAAAGTTTCTGTAAATGGAAACTTGTTAGAGCCTAAATGAAACAAGCCCAAGTACTTTATCCATTTGTAAGACACCACATCCCCTATTGTTATATGTCATGTGTATGTCACTGTGGTACTGTGTATTTGTCATCATTCAGAGAAATCATATGGTCAAAGTCAACTAGAAGTCATTTCCATTTTATCGTAGCCTTGTTTTCCATTTTCACCCAGCATTAGCAAATTGATTAAACTTTGTAAGTATGACATATACAAGGGACTTCCAGAAGATTCAATAATTGTTCAAAGACATAAGTATATATTACTGATTATTATTATTATTATCATTATTGTCACTACGATTCTGATTGGCATGATTTAAGCTGGGTTTTAATATACATCTTGGAGCAGTTTTTACCTTGGATGCATGCAGGTTCAACTCAGTTCAGTATCTCACCTTCAATTTGGATATTTTGACCATGTCAACCCAGTTGAGCAAGTTAAACACGGTTCCCAAGGCAACGACTACAAAAAATTGACAGTGCTTATATTTTATCCAGACATGCCCATGACAAATACTGCAGTTTCAGTTTCAGAATTTGGCCTCGGTTATCATGATCAATGATTATTATCACTTTATTATGGTCAAATCACATTTTTATTACAGTTTGCAGATTAGTATGGTTCTCCTAGGGCGCCACAACTTCCCAGGAAGTATGAGTAATCACTTGTACCATTCTACCATGTCTCTAGACACTTCTTTGCAGTCAGTTTGTCCCAATTCTCAGCCTAAAGGAAGTTATGATGATTATTATTATTTTCATAGGTTGTACCACTAAAAAATGAGATAGGAAAGTCACTGAGGAAATCAATTTGTTTTGTGTGATCAAGAAAATGGCAAGGGAGTTACTCTAGATGATTTATTATGTCTCTCCAGACATATCTGCACCACTTTCACTCAGTTTGATGCCCTAAATTATTTATTTGGCTCACCTAGGGAGGATGTTCCCCATGGGACGCCCCTCACCTTGGTTATTTGATGTATTTCACTGATATATCTTATGTTATATTGTTGTATTTGGGGCCTAGGGAGAATTGAGCCCCTAAGGTGACCCCCATTATGTATTATCATGTTATATCCTTACATTATGATATATTTCTCCTTAATGAGGCGTCATTGGGCAACAGTGCGCCCCTCTTGACTTGGTCTTTATGATCCATGTAAAAGTGATCTCCACCGTTGATGATGTTATAATCTCAGTCGTTGGATGATAGTTAGTTGAAAAGTGGGCATGCTCTTGATCTATTTAAGAGAGGTGCTCCCCGCATTGTAAACCATGAGCTATGGCATTGGAACTTTTGAATAAAGAGATTTTTCTGGGATCAAGCACTTTTGTCTTTTGTGGATGAATGAATGTGATGATGATTGAAACCTTCTCTCTCTTGCAATAAGGATATCGTGGAATAGTTTCTTGTACCTTTTGAATCCAATTCATTCTGTAGTTGTAGAAGGCGATTTGAGGAGAAGGCGCATTGGTGGCGGGACTCACCCTCATGTCTTGCCTTAGATTGATTCCGACAGGGAGTGATTATTTCTTTATGACTCTTCATTTCTCTGTTAGTTACTTTTATTTTTGCAGATCTTGATCTTGCTAGTCATACTTACTATTTTTTCCCTTCTTATGGCAGGTAGAGAGGACGCCTTGGGTCATTGAGCAAAATGATTCAAACAAGAACTTGTCTGAATTTCCCATTTGATCAATGAGGAGGCAATCCTCATCATCCAGGAAGGCATCTGCAAATTCCAGGTGAGTATCTCAACTAAATTTTCTCTGTTTGAAATTTCATGTTTTGTTCATCAGCTAAAAACATTGAAAAACCCTTTGTGGTAAGTAGGAAAATTCACCGGGGCATATTACACTTAGAATCTCAATTTTTGGCCATTGGGGTTTTGATGACCATCATCCAAAACCTCTAAATCCTCCTAGGCGTCACCCTTTAACTCCATTTACCAATTGGATCGAAGCACTAGTCTTTTTTTGCAAATCGCCCTCTCTCCTTTGCTAGCGATTTTATGAGTTTTATGTGTTCTGGCTTAGTTTGGATCTCACACGGTGTCATATCTCTCATCCAAGCAATCAATCAAGTGTGTTAGAATCCCTAATTCATAGATCAAGCCCTACCTCGGGCATTTCCCTAATTTCACATCTAAATCCCCTTGGGGTTTCAAGTTTGATCACTTGGATTAACACAAATTCTAGATCTAGCAATCAAATCCATAAGTCGCCAAGTAAATCAACTTGAGTAACATAATCAACATCTGTAACTACACTCTATTCAAGTATTCCTTAATTTGTGGTGTTATCCTTAGATCTAGCGTTGATAGTTATTCACCCTACGTATTCTATGTTTTTAGTTTGATCTTGTGACGTATCTTTAGGTCTTTCCTTCTAGGATAGGTCTAGGTCTCCTCCTTTGTCACTTGGACTTTAGTGGCATAAATCGAAGGATATCTCAACCGGCGTGACAACCATTCCATCATCTGGGGGTTGGGGTATTTGTAGGTCACGACTTTAGTTTCCTTTCCTCTTCCATCCTGGATAAGTTCACTGTTCGGGGAAACTACAAGATTCGTGATAACAACTACCAAGGGCATTACTAAAGAAGATAAAACCCAATGTATACAAGTAGTATGATAATCTAGAATGAAGTTAATATGCATTTAACCAATTGTAAAGAAAAAATGCATCAATAAAAACATTTCAAGGGTAGTGTTGTCGCCTTTCACGCACCTAAGGGGAATTAGCACAACAGAAATATTCCAGATGCTAAGTGCATCCTTGGGGGCAAGTCTCGAGTCAGGTGTTGTCACCTGATCCTGACTCCTCCGTTTAGGCAAACTCCTAACGAAACCAAGGGGGGTAGTCCCTAGAAAAGAGTTGCTAAGGATCTTATTAGTTATTAGTTGTGGAAGGAATTATTTTTTAGGAGTTTTTAAGTGACTAACTGAAACAAGCTACTGCAATTTATAGTTTAGTTCGACATCATAAGAAGATATGGCATTCATAACATGATATGACTGGAAACATAAATACAAATTAAACCAGTGCCAAAATGGAGTCAAAGTAAATAAGTGTTGTTGAGAATGAGAAATGTTTTGTAGTGTACTTGGTCAGTTTTAACTTATTTAATGATGAGTGAATCAATGGGAAAAGGGGATTCCCAATATACCGTGAGGTACTGGGAGTGTGTCAGGATTCTGAGAAGAGTGGCTCCGCACGGGAAAATGTGGACTAGAAGGAGTCGTGTGGGGGTGTTCAACACTACACCAACAAGGATGTAGCTTAACGGGACCCCATGGTCACTTTTTAGTTGTCCCCACTTTCCCTCAAGAATTTTCCCACTGTTCCTCAGGTTCGTTACGTCGGAATTTCGTAATGCTTTAAGGGTTGTAAAGTTTATTAATATGAGTTGATTAATTAGGTGTGAGGGATTAATGAACACACAATACCGCTTTTGATATCCCTAAGTCTCAGACTAAGCTGCGAGGGGTAGAGCATACATGGTGGAGGCAAACGTTTGTTCTCATTAATGAAAGCAAATAAAAAGGTATAACCCTTCAAGGACGGATTGTGTGCTTGTGTTGCAAGATAGTCAAAGGAATGTAATTCCAAACATAAAGTAAACAAGGCAAAGATGAGTTTATCTAATTATTACAACCAAGAATCCTTTCAGATCTTAAGACCGTACTCGGGATAGAAAGGATGGGTTAGTATCTGATTCTGTGAGGAAAAAAGATGAAACTTTACAGCAAAATGATTAATCTATTTTATTGCAAAAAGGAAAAAAAATGAAACTACTTTAACTCTGTCCGGGTATAAAGCAAAGGAGGGTGTGGGAGTCGTAATCCCACTTGCTTTTTTATTATGATTATTTACAATGCTTAAAGGGAAAAAAAATGCCTTTTGACTCTTGAAAATGGGTCAAAAAGGCTTACAAACTTGCTGAGGGAAGAAGAGGAATGAAGGAGGGGGATGGTAGATGGATCATGGGTACTCCGGATGGCCAAAAACTTGATTTTTCGGCAACACTTCCCTCTCGTTTTCCTCCGACCTGCTAAAACCCATCAAGCTAATGAAACAAAGTTAGTGGGCTAATGCTTTAAAAATACATAAAAAAATACACTACTTCAATACTTGTAAAAATTGGAAAATTTTGGGACTTTTAAGTACGAAAGCAACTAGTGATTTAGAACTAATACTAGAGATAAAAACTTGCAACTTTTAGATCTAAACTTATGCAAGTAATTAGGAATGATAAAACACTTTAGATTTGATTTTACTTGCGAGTATATAAAAACAAATTAAAAAAACTAAGAAACAAAACCATATAAAAAATAAACTTCATATGATTTAGAATTTTTTTTTTTAAATATAATTAAATGAAAAAAAATTAAATAAACTTACAAAATCTTTAAAAAAATTACATTAAACATTAAAAACCAAAATAAAACATTTAAAACATTAATAAAAAGATAAATATTAAAAAATTATAAAACAAATCTCTATAAAAAAAACAAATTATAAAACACAGAAGCAGTCTATCTATTCTATGTTTTGGACTTTCCAGTAGTTTTTTGTCGGAATGCTGAAATCCAAACTTTGAAGCACCCTCAAACACCCTTGTAGCACCTGCGTTATGCAATTTTCACAAATGATATCAATGATTCTAAGATGTTTTTAAGATTTCCAAATATAACCGAAAATAGTTAAAAAAGTAGAATATTTAGACTACTAGTAAAACAAATACTAAAAAACTATAATCATAAAGTAACCGAGAGAGAAAGAGAAATTTTTAAGGACAAGAAAAAGTGCTCAAGTCTTGAATCTTTCTTGTAGGATTGGAAGGATCTTTGATGTGGGCAAGGAATGCTTATGTGTTCGTTTCAATCTATAATCCAAAGTAAAGGAGATGCAACCGAGCTCAACCTTTCACTCGGGATGGTAATCTACACACTTATCAATCTTGTACGAAACGAATTAGATCTGGCACACCACACAAATAGAAAACCAAAAGATCATGAAATATAACCGACTAAAGCATGAACTCTTAGATCGCGAATAGAAAGAAAGTAAATAAGCAATTTGACAGCTGCAAATGCTTATCCTACGTACTACAAAGAGCCCTCTAAGCTAGACTATTAGTTATGCAAAGCAAAATAATTGAACAGTATTACCTCACAAAGAGATTACCACATGCACAACTTGCCACAAATCATGAGCCTCCAAATCCTTTGAAATTTTATTCATAAACAACAATAACAATGATACAAGAGCAGAGGTTCCTTGCATCCATCCAGAATGAGGAAGAAAGCCTCGCTTTTATAGATTTTACAAAGCCCTAGGGGTGCACCAAACAACAGGAGTGAATGTGAGTTAACTTGAGATGAAGTCGAGTGTTGATTGAGTTGAAGTGTAGTGTTGGTTGAGCTGAAGTGGAGTGTGACTCCAAGGGATGCGCCACCTCTCATAAGAGAGATTCCCTCCCACCAACCTATTCCTCACGTGCCAAACAAACCCACACATGAGCATGTGAAGGGGGGTCGCATGAGCTTGGAATCTTGGTGATTTGATCCCCATTGTGGAGGCGCTACATCTCCATAAGAAGATGCGCCCCCACTAAACCTCAACCATTCACTCTTAAGTTGCCACATCATCCTTCCTTTACTCGCAAGTGATGTTGGAGAGGGGCGCATAACCAAAGTTTGGTATATTGTGTGGATCATAAAATAAATTAAACCATGATGCTTTATCCTAAGTTTTACTCGCCTACCACATGAGATCATTCACCACCCCTTCCAAGTCATCATTTTTTACTTTTGACTCCTTTGATTTTAGTGTTAGTTTGTCATTTTTTTACATTTTTGGGCATTTTGTCACATTAATAGAGAAATAATGCAATACAGGACAAAATAGTCACCCGAAGCATGGGAAAAGTGAGTCCCGAGGTAAAGGAGGTGCTCTGAGCTTGGAAATGAGCCCATGCATGCCAAAAACAGACTTTAGATCACAAATTTTGAATTTTTCCATTTAAACCATTAAAAAAATGGCATAAAATTGCGGAAATTTTTATTTTTTCGGAAATTAAAAAAAACCTAAGGGGGATTTAGTACATGCTCATAATGACTCAAAACAATGTCTAACATGCTTATATACATCGACACATGAACTTTAATAACCTCTTAAGGCCTAACCACCAAGACGACCATTCCAGCGTTGGAGGAGCGGTGAAAAACTCAAAAAGTATTCATTGCTTATTCAACATTGCATAATTGACAAGGAAAAAAACACCTTGGAATGATTGGATTGATGGCCAAGTCCTAGGAAGCCAAGTTCTTTACAAAAATTTTGTCGTGTTAGAACATCTATTACAACGTCCACAAGGGGTATGAACATGTATTTTATTTAAAAAAAAGGACCACAACTGGTCCTGATGTAACCACGGGTCTTATGAGCATTAACAATGAACAATTGGCTTGTTCATGACTTCAACGGCTCACTGGAAATCCACTAGTGCAAAATTAGTGGATAACAGGTAGCAGAGTGAAAAGATGAGAGATTATACCTATTTCGCATTTCGTATACATCTGTCTAAGAAACTTAAGAAAGAAAGGGAAATAGAATAAAGATATAAAATATTTTCTCACACATAAAATACTTTAAGTCATCTTCCAAAAGATTCAATAGAGATTCAACTAGGCTCCAAGGGATTTCTCCCAGAATTCAACCATGAGAAAAGTGAAGAGAGAAAGCCTTTATATATGTCTTAGCTCATCTTCCTCATACAAAATAAAATATTAATTTCCCTTCCTATATCCACAATCTTCTTAGCCAAATTTTCTAAGAATAGCAAACGAGTGGTTAGATCCTCTTTTTTCTCCAAGGGAAATGATATGAAATAACTCTCATGCAACAACACTTCAAAAGAATCAACAATGAATAAAATAATGAGTTAGTTAGCTCCAATAATGGCTGAAGAAGGTGGGGCACATGCTCTAGGTAGATGAATGTTTGGCCAAGTATAGACAACCTCTTGCAAAAGCGTGCCCTCCAAGAGATTCCATGTGAGAACAACCATTTTCTCTATTTGGTGTGTCCTCTTCAAGTGTCACCAAGTCCTCACACGTGTGCATAGAATAAGGAATTGGAAAGTCTTGATACATGTGCAATGAATAACAAGTTGACCAAGGAATACAATGATCTTCAAGTAGATGATGCACCCTTGAAAAAAGTGCTTTCTCTAACCACATTTTATCAAAAATAAAAGTGCACTTTAGGAGAGAGAGCACACACATGTTGCTTGAAGCAAAATTTTGATGAACATGTGGCTTGAAACAAATCAAACATGCATGCATAACTTCTTTGACAAGGTAAATAATAAAATAATAAAGCACCTTTGTCATTCTAACCACCTTGACCAAGCCAACAACTAACTTGAAGATGCCCTAGGGAAGAGAGCCAAGGAGGTTAGATCTTCCTCATCCAGAAATAAAATATTCTCCAAGAGGAATGCGCCCTAGGGCAGTGAGCTTTTGACCAAACACTGTGAAGTTTAGCTTGTAAATACCATGAATTTTAGCTCAACCTCTCCAAGCTATGAAGTGTTATTATGATTGCATGCTTGCCTTAGCATATGTGCAAATTATTGAGGGTGCTCCATAGGATGTCTCAAAATAAATCCTTTTCAAGTGTGAAAGCATTGATATGAGCTAGGGCATTCTAGAACAATGTCCCCAGATGGTCAAAAACAAGTCAACCAAACCCTCAAATCTTTCTTGAGCCGTGTCAACAAGGCAAGCATTCCATCTTCATATCCTCTAGGTATTTCCAACTAGGAGTCTTTTAATCTTGTTCATTAATTTATTTGCCAAGGACTCTAGAGAAGTTTTTAGAAGCAAATAACTTAACCAACGGTTTGTGCTAGGCACACAAGAAAGTGCCAGAACTAAGGAGGGAAGAAAGGGAACTCAATCCATATGGGGAAGTGAAACTAACCAAAGACCCCAGAAGAAAAGTCTTTGTCCCAATAGGTGAAGACCACTAAGGTTAAACGATTAGGTACCATGCTACATGATAGCAACGCATCTATAGAAATCTCTAGATCGAAGCACAAAGAAACTCTTGGTCAGGTTTCTAGTATGGGCAGCCTTCCAGCCATATGACTCATAGGCCTCGTCGATCTAGGGCCAGATCATGTTTTTGGAAGAAATATAGCCAGTAGTGTATCTAGTCAAAGCCATTTACACTCCCTTCCCAACAGAACCTTTATATTTAATAACATTAACTTTAACAGAAGTGTCAAAGGGATTGATAGGTGTAGAAGTATTACCTGGCAGAATACTCTTTATAACAAATTTTTGAGGTTTCTTGGGTACCTTTGTTCTCCCCATCTATTGCAATAGAATGTGCAGCTGTGGGAATGTTGACCATTATGAGGCTCCCACCTCGGGCTGGAAAGGCTCATAGTATTGGCGATGAACTAAATGCAGGATAGATCTAGATTGTGCTACACAGGGCTGCAGTAAAAATGACCAGAGCTTGAAAAGACCCCGTAGGAACATCAAAGCCTCAAAACCCTAGATGAGCTCCTTAGGATCAAGGGTTTTCTACTGAATCAGATTTGGATTTAAAAACGTGGAAAGAATAACCATTAGGAAAGAGCTCACATCTTCTCCAACAACATTGACCAGTTCATGTTTTATTATGGGATGGATGCGTGGTACACTTATCAGGCGTGTCCTGCTAAGCTGATTGAATATAAGTATGCTAATTCTCTTGGGTCTAGAGTAAAATATTCATAGATGATACGATGATTTTTTCACTGTTTATTATTTTCTCACAATCCTTGCATTTATGTCACAAGTCTATTTTGATGCATTTTCATCATGCAAGTCATTTTTGGACTCTGATGAGGATGGCTGATTAGACTATTGTAAATCTGGGTGATCTCTATACTCTTATATGCTTCGACTCATAAATATTAGGCAGATTTACAATGGATGCGTGGTACACTTATCAGGCGTGTCCTGCTAAGCTGATTGAATATAAGTATGCTAATTCTCTTGGGTCTAGAGTAAAATATTCATAGATGATATGATGATTTTTTCACTGTATTATTTTCTCACAATCCTTGCATTTATGTCACAAGTCTATTTTGATGCATTTTCATCATGCAAGTCATTTTTGGACTCTGATGAGGATGGCTGATTAGACTATTGTAAATCTGGGTGATCTCTATACTCTTATATGCTTCGACTCATAAATATTAGGCAGATTTACATTAAATTGTCCATTTCTTAAAGAATAATATAGCTCTATAACAATATTTACTATTTTTTTGGTTCAGAATTCCTCAAGTCGAAGCTTTTCTGAAGCTGTCACTAATGCTCTTCAATTGCCTCAAAGCACATCACATTTGGCATCAGTATCAAGGGACAAGGCACTTCAGCACAATTTCCTCAACCCAGAGAATGGCCAAAGAAGAAAAACGTTTCCTGAAATGGAAGATGAAATGCCTATCGATATTGTCGAACTAATGGCTAAAAGTAAACATCAGCAAGGTCTATCAAGCCCCAAACGTCTTCACAAAAGACATAACCTTCAGAAGGATGAAAGAAGGTTGAAAATGAAAAAAACAGAGCCGATTCATGTCAATAAATATGCAGAGGAAAGAGCAGGTCTCAAGCAGGACATGGTTACACCTAAGAGTAAGGCGTGGCCCAAACAAACTGGTGAAGAAAACCTGCAGGCCTTTTTAAGTAAGCCCTCTGGCAATGATTTTCTAGTAGACTATCACTATCGTCATATAGATGTTTCTGGGGTAAATGCAACAGATAATTTAGTCATTTCAAATAAGGAAAGCATCACATCTGACTCATGTAAAAGTCACCTGGAAATGTTGCAATCAACGCAATGGTTCAATCCATGGGGAAATTATTCTCCGGATTTTGTTGCACCAATTTTGGATGAAACAAATGCTGCGTGTAATCTATCATTTCCCATTGAGTGCACTAGATCACATGTTACTATTAATCATTCTGATCAGTATGGAGCCATTTCTACAAATGGCTCCATGGCACTAGACTCTAGGCAGTCGCTGGGAGCATCAAGTTATTGTGGCTATATGGAAATACAAAATTTGTGCAGCGAAGGTACTCCTGCGTCATCATACTTCACAAATCCAGTGCTTCCAGTTTTTCAAAATAAATCTGAGTCCTTTCTTAATTATAATGGGTGCTCACATCAAAATCTCACGAACATTGACAGTCCACAAATCTTGCCCAGGGAAAGATCAGACTTAGGAGTTTCTGGATCAAAATTTAATATTCTATCTGAGCATCACAAGGGAAATGGTATTCCAAATCTCTCAGCAATAACAGATGGAGTTTCACATCCTCTTTATTTCAATGGACAAAGTAACTCAGCTTTGTTGCAGCAGGTAAATGCCCAAGCTAGGCAGACATCTGGGAAGAAATACGGTTTGCCCTCGGCACCAGTGCTGAGGTTAATGGGGCAAAGTTTAACAGCTCCGGCGACGTGTGTGGATAAAAGGGGAATAGCAGTAGAGAATGGAGACAACAGAAATTTCTCCAATCTACCACATGGCTCTTCACAAAAGCATGTCACTTGGTTTCATCCAGCCGCCTGTGCCTTATCTGGGGTAATGGATAGTTATCAAAATGAAACATTTACTAGCACTGAAAGAGTGTTTACAGTTTCAGAACCCATTCAAGATGGCACACATATGCATGAACAAATCATAAGTTCAATCAAAACTATACCTCCTGTTCCAAAGTTCATGCCTTCTGGGCATCTTGTGTCAAATGGGCTCTCTGGAATTTCTACGTCTTCTTGCACAGTCTTTGGGAAAGGCAATGTTGCACTGGAATCCTCTCTTTTGCGAGCAAAATCTTCCATCCATGGTACACCATTGCCTGGGAAAAAACAGAAAAAGGGGTTACCATGTACAAATGGTTACAATAGCAATCTACAAACTTTCTCTATTGTTCCACCTGCTTCTAAGAGTACAAAGGTTGTAAAGGGCTCAAATTCTACGAAAGGCTTAAGATCAGATAGGCCAACACATACCAGCATGCATCTAAACAGATATCAAACACCTGCCTTTAATATTTACCTTCAGAATGGACATCAATGCCTCCAATCCCCTTCGGTAATGGGATCTAAACCCAAACAAGACTTAACAAAGGAACCCAAGAAAACAAAAGCACTCAACAAAGAAAATGAGGAATCTGGTTTGTCTGGCAAAACGGCTTGCAATGTGGAAATATGCACACTGAATCAGAACCCAGCTGAAATCAATATAGAAGAAGAAGACGGATACAATTTTGGCTATGAGTATCTGGTTTCATCTCATAGAGCTCTTCCACATAGAGAAAGAAAGATAAATATGGCAATCTCACAAGGGCAGAAACGTCGAAGAACCTTGAAGAAAAAGCACCTGCAAGAATTCCTTGGTCAGACGGATGGTTATATTGGTGATCTTGCCAACACAAATGTGGACAATCTGGATTCTGTGGGGCAGGAAGTCACTTCTGTTAAAGAACTGGATGGAAACATTACTTAAAAATAAAAGTTTGTTTTAAAAAATCTTCTGTTGTAAACAAGATATCACACTGATTCCACCTTACGACGTTTTCTCTAAAAGACCGATTCGATGCTTTCTGCAAGCATGCTGCTATATAGGCAAGAAGTTTATTTTGATTTGCATATGCTTGTAGCTCTATGTGTTCGTTCAAAATCAATGGATTCAGTGCCTATTAATTATACAGGTATATATATATCCAGGTTATATTTGCACTGAATTAATTGTTATTGCTCACAAAGTCCGTGAAGGGACCACCGTAATCCTTCAAGGATCTTCAGGAGCACACTTATCATGTGTTGTTCAGCTCATCTTATGCACAGATGTCTAACGGATTCTTCTTCTGTGCGACAGTGCGACGATGGCATGTTCTGAGCAACTACAGTAAAACATGGCGGCTTATCTTTGACCATGTAAAAGTAGTTTCATTTTAAATAAAGAATGTGTTCTAAGCACATTACATAACTATGTAAATTTTGGTTTGTCTTCGTATCTTTGCATGAATAGTCGCTGCGCTAATACTTATTTATTTAAAAGAACATTTTTTTGGCAAAGTTTTATCAGGATTGGGAAAATTATTTATTTATTTAAAATAATATTTTTATTTAGACAGTTTTATACCAATCTTGATGTATGGCAAATTTCAAAGTTATAGTTTCTCTTAAATATCTCACTACTATTTTGGAAATCTTTAAAGTAACTAATACTTTAAAATTTAAAAAAAACTCAAAATTCCAATTAAATACTTTAATTTTTTATTGGATTAATAGTGATGTGTACATCTAGTTACATAATCCACATATTTATTAAAAAGAGACTTAACAAGAGTATGATGTCACTTATAAAAATAGAATCATGATAGGAAGGGTAACAATCAATCTTCCCAACCACTCAAGCTACATCTAATAAGCAGTATTTTGTTGATTTGCATGTTTTCTCTTAGCAAATCAAATTCGATAATATTTAAAATAAATTGAGCAACCTTTAGAAGCCATCTTATTTCAAATATTAAAATACTCAAATATTATATATATGTGTGTGTGTTGTTAGGGTACGTGTACCTGGGGTAGGTACATGTACCTGTACCAAGTACTTTGGTACTTGTAGGGTACGTCTACTGTCGTACCCACCGTGCCCCATACTAGGTCCAGTTACCCGAGACTCTGTTATAAAAAAAGGGTACTTATAGGCGAAAGGGTACATCGTACCCCGTGTTTGGGTACTTCGTACCCCATGTTTGGGTACTTCGGGGGTACAACCGACTCAATAAAATGGAATTCATTGGGGAAAATGTAATGACCCCCTGCCAAATTTGAACTAATTTTTTGCTAACTACGTATGGAGTTTGGTTAAGGACTGATGTCAAACACTTTGCAACACTATTCAAAATCCACTGAATATTGTCCAAATCTAGTAGATTGATTTTACATTGATTTACAATGAATTTTTTTATGGTTTTACGTTCAACACTCATGGAACATAATTTGACTACCAAATGTGCACATAAAATTATACATATGTATTTAATATTGAGAAGTACACTCACATCAACACAGGAATATATTTTTCATGTATGAGTTTGATTCTCTATTACAGTTGTCTGGTACAATGTTTTATCAAATTTTATGTAACTTTCAGTCTTCTAATTAATATATACTGAATCTATGATTTATCAAATTTTATGTTTCAAATTTTCAATATGAATGTTTATTGTTCAAATAATTAAATGTTCATTGTTCAAATAATCATCGAATTTATAATTATGAATCATGATTCATAATTTATGAAGAAATCTACATGCATGTATGATATGACTATCACACACACACACACACACACATATATAGTACCCTCGACGTACCAAAGTACCCTTTTTCAAAAAGTGGCATTCCGTACTCATCCCCCTACCCAAGTTATATATATATAACAAAAACTGTGATCTTTTTTCGTAGTAAAAAAACATCAATGTTATAACAAAATTAAATTTTATTTAAAAAATAGGGATAATAATAGTGTAAAACTTCATCCTTTAGAAAAATAAACTAATTTTATTTAAATAGTTTTTACATTTATGTTAAAATAACCAGCCTAGATCCATCTTAACTCTGGATCTTCCATGATTCAAGAATCCCTAACAGGGAAAACTTTAGGGGCGAAATTTCGCCAATTAGCTAATTTTTTGGTTTTTTTAAAAAAAAAATTCGCTATTTGGTCATTTTTAGTCTCTAATATCGCCTTATTTATATAAAATATGTTTTTTTATCATAATATTCGCCAAAATTTACAAGTTTCGGTGTAAATTGTATGTTTCATATTTAATATTCACCTATCTATCTAAATATATGTTATTTTCAATCCAAAATTATCGTCTAGAATACTATACTTAAGTATACTATTATAATCTTTAAAAAATACCTTGATCCTTGGATGTGCAAGCATTTTTATTATTGCGCCAGCCCGGTATGGGGGAGATCTTGTAACGTTATGTAACGTTATTAGCAAAATAATAAAAAATAAAAATTTAGTTATCTAGCAAAATAACTGTCGGCCAGAATAAAAAAAAAAACAAAAAAACAAAAAAAAAAAAACAACAACAACAACAACAACAACTTAATACGGGGGAGATGTTGTAATGTTCCTACCTAACAAAACAATAAAAATAAAAAATTTAATTATGAGCAAAAAAAAGTGTGGGTTAGAAGAAAAAAAAACACACACAATATGGGGGGATGTTGTAATGTTCCTACCCAACAAAATAATAAAAAATAATAAATTGAATTATCCACAAAAAGATGTTGCCTTGCACATGGTTTTAAAAACATGTATGGGGTAGATGTTGTAATGTTCCTTCCTAACAAAATAAAAAATAATAAAAAATATTATATGTCAGCCATAAATAATATTAAATATTAATAATAGAAATATGATATGTCGACCTTAATTAAAAAAATGTGTCTTTTGGTTTGAATCAAATCAATGGCTATATATAGGACACACCAAGGCCGAGACCTCCTTGAGTGCAATAACTAAGAAAGAAGAGGTTCGCACCTCGAGAGATTTGATCCCTCTCGGCGCTTGATAGAGCCTAGGATTTGGATCTAGGCTACAGTACCGGGAAGCCACATGAAATTTGGAGATGGTCATCATTATGTATATAATATTCACTATAAGGTTATATTTGAGAGTGGAGTCGATTATGGTATCAATTATTCAAAAAGAGGAATCACTGATATCAATGCAACAAATAGTAAAATAATCCATGTAACTTGAAAATCCCCCAAAAAATGATTTCACTTGGATGATTAGTGACTCCATTTTCTAATATTAGGATGAAATGGTGATAACTTCGATTTCAATCAATTTTACTATTTTGCATTGATAGTAGTGATTCAAAAGAGAGGAATCATGAATATCATATTGTATTTTTATTGTGTTTATTTACATGTGAGCTTAAATATTTTTAAATTTTTCATGTTCGTTGCATTGATATCAACGATTTAAAGAGATGAATCAATAGTATCAATGCAACAAACAACATAATCATTCAAGTACCCTGAAAATACAAAGAAATTCAATTTCACTTGGATTACCAATTATTTCACTCGCTAGTATTAATAAAGTTATATGGTGAATTTTACCTTTGTTGCATTGATATCAATGATTCAAATTGATGAATCACTAATATCAATGCAACAAACAATAATATGCATTGTAACTTAAACCTAATATTAGAGAGTGGTCACTGAAATCAATGCAATCAAATTGTTTTGGATTTTCAGTGATGTTGTCACGTTACGCCATGTTATGTCAATGCATTCAAATTGATTTAGATTAGTAGTGACTCCACTCTTTGATATTAGGTTTCAGTTACAATGAATTTTATTGTTTGTTGCATTGATATCAATGCTACAAAAAATAAAATTAACTGTAAATTAATCCTAATATGAGAGAGTGGAGTCACTGATATGAATACAATCTAAGCGAAATCATATTGCTTTGGAGTTTCATTGTAACTTAAACATAATATTAGAGTGGAGTCATTGATGTTGTCACCTTACATCATGTTATGCCAATGCATTCAAATTGTTTTGGATTAGTAGTGATTCCACTCTCTAATATTAGGTTTAAGTTACAATGAATTTTATTGTTTGTTCCATTGATATCTCTTATTCAAAGAAAGGAATCACTGATATCAATGCAACAAATGATAAATATAATAAATTTCACTATAACTTAAATCTAATATCAAATAATGGAGTTATTGAAATCTAAAAAAACACATGACATGAATTCCACTTCCAACCCTTCATGTTGCTTACATTATTATGTATTTTTAACTATTTTTATTTTCTCTTAATTGTAGTCACAAGTGTAGTGGTGATCAATTTTGTTATTTTTCAATGATTAATAACCTATTTTAACTTAAATACACTGAAATCAATGCAACTTAAGAAAAAATCATTTATAAATTCATAGAAATCAACGCAACAAATTTTAGAAAGCACTATAACTAAAACCTATATTTAAGAAAATAATCACTAAAACTATTAGAACTTATCACTTGACCTATAAATTGCTTATATTCATTAAACTAATCTCACCTATTTAAACTTAATGATCTATATACCTTTAACAATTTTATATATTTTACATTATAACTTTACCTATATAAATTTAATAATCCGATATATCTTTAACAATTTTATCTTTTATATTATAACTTTATTAATTTATACAATTTTATCTATATATACCTTAACATTATTTTAACTATTTGTTTTACTTTTAAACCTTTTTATATTGTTTTTCTTCTTACTTTTTCATCTCAATCTACCACATTTGAAAAAAAAAACTTTTTAAGAGTGTTTTACTTCTTAATTTTTTACATTTTAATTTTTGTTTTTTAGTGTTTTACTTCTTAATTTTTTACATTTTAACTTTTTTTATATTGTTTTACTATAAACTTTTTTTTTAATATTGGTTGACTTCGAAGTTGTTAAGTTTAGCTAAATATAAGTTAGGTATACATTAACTTATTTTTAGTGTTATACAACTTAATTTGTTTTTATCTTTCTAAAAGTTACAATTAACTAAGAAGTAACTTAAATTGCTCTATCGTTCCAAATGTTATAATTAAAACAAAAATAGCATTCATTCATATTTATATTTATGTAGCTAATTTATATTGACTATGATCTACATATATAATTATAGTAAAAAAAACAACCTACCTATATTTAGGATATAATTCAGAGGTACTATATAATTTTACAAATCTACCAAGCTAAACATATAAATTTAACTATTTAACTTAAACTTTTATATATAAATTAACTACATGGATATGTATGCATGTCATTTTTATTTTAATTATATCTTTTAGAGGTATATGACAAATTAAATTGTAAAACAGTAAAATAAGTTAATGTATTGTTTTGCAAGCTTATGGATTTGCACTCTGCGAAGATTAGATGTGATCGGCACGTTCATGCTGAAAAAAAGGTTAAAGTATACCTAATGTTCATTACATAGTTAAAAGTGACAACTTTCGACATCAATAAATCATTCTTTTAGTTGGTGACATCACATTAGGTTTTGTGACAACATCTCCCCCATAATGGGTTGTAGAGGGCCTCTCTGTGCAATAATTAAGTTTAGTAATTATGTATTTATGAATTTTTTATTAAAATAACTTATAATAATAATATAAGAATGGTTTAATGGTTAACATTTATTTACATTAAAACATAGATCTAGATAATCAAATAGCATATGTGCTTTAAAGACTTCATTATTATGGATTCCATCATATTTTTGGTTATCGTAACTCTTTCAAATATGAAATTACTATTGTAATACTAATGTAATAAAGGGACACTATTAACAATTCTACTTAATAAAAGTTTAAACATTGTTCCTAAGTGGGTATCCTATAACTGCTTGTTTCATCTCAGTGAAATGTATACATAAAGTGATGTTAAGTTGGAAGAACTCTAGAAGCATTAGTGGTAAAGTGTTGTTGAGTTGGAATAACTCTAGAAGCATCGCGTGTAGACTGATGTTGAGTTGGGAGGACTTTGAAGCATCAAAGATAATTGATGTTAAGTCAGGAGGACTCTAGAGCATCAATAGTAATTGATGTTGACTGAAAACTATGGAGCATCAATTATTAAGCTAAATTTATATGTAAGGTCAATCCTCCTGTGATAAATGTGAACAATGAGATATGGATATGTGTGTTTGTACTATGTTGAAGTTGTATGTATTTCACATTCTGTTTAGAAGCATCTCATAAAAAATTGTTAGATTGTTGTATTTTGATAAGCAAGGATAATTTTACATTAGATTATGATATACTATGAATAATTGACATATGTACAGGTAAATCATTTAGATCATTATGAGTAAATGAATGATAAAGATCTTCCTTGAAAGCAAATACAATCTATTGTAATAGAAAGTATTGTTTATAATTTCTCTTTATTTTGAAGAGTATGTTGATGCATAAAGTTTATGCTAAAAGTATTAGAAAGTTCTAAAATTGTTTATGTAAAGTACAGGAAAAACAAAGCTTGAAAGGCATGAACACTGAGGATGATGTTACTTTTAAGGGGGAAGAATGTAACATCTCCTCTACTACTTCAACTCTACTACAACCAGAGATACAAATACAAATGGCCCATGGTTACAACAGTGTCGGTAAAGCATTGTAAGTAATGCTTTGTGAATTTTCTAGTTGTAGTTTTATTATGTAGAACTAGGAGACTAAAAGTTGGGACTCGATTGAATGAAAATGGCACGAATCCACTGGGGGGAGGGATGTATGGTTGGGAAGCCACGTGTTTTGGATGACGGGTGTGTTGATGTGTTTGTAACTTCGGAAGATATTCTGGTATATATTATCATTGTATGTTGTTGTACCCCCATTGGGGATGTGTGTTAACCCTTTACGGGATGTCTAAATTGTGTCTATACCTTGAGGTACAACCTCTGTGGTAAGTCGGGGAAATAGTCCCCAGTATAACATCATGTAATATGTACTTGTAGTCTCTCTAGGAGAAGTGGGCCCCATGTGAGATGACATGTAGGCTCGAATGTTATATTTGGTCTGTGACTTGAAAGGGTATAAATAGGGAGACACTATCCCTCATTATATGCACCGCACACACTCTCAAGTGCACATGAGAGAGAGAGAGAGAGAGAGACAATCAGAGGAGGAGAGATAGATAGCTGTTGAATACTTCTTATTATTTCTTTTGATCATCTTACTATTCTGAAGAAGTTTGCAGGGTTTTCTCCTTTATGGTTTCCTCAATGAAAATCTCTATGTATTGTGTATCTTTTATATCTTATGCATCTTGTTGTACTTGTTATTCTTTTAGATAAAGATCCTAGATAATCTAATCAGATCTTAAGAAAAACTAACATGGTATCAGAGCCTCTCTGAAAGAAGGCACTATGCAGCTACAAGAACTAGGGCTTCCTAGTTGAAGGTGATCTCTCCATAGATCATCAAGCAAAGAGGGATAGGCTAACTCGACTCAATAGGGCACATATTTTGATGGTAGCAGTTTCTGAATCGAGAAGTTTCAATTTTTAGCTGCAACTGTTGTTGGGAGGAACTAGGGCATCAAGTATCAGAGGCCATCAAGTATCAGAGGCTTCCCACCTCGGTTTCCATAAAGTGACCTAGCTGAGAAACTCGCCTCAAGGAGGCGCATCGTTCTGTCCAAATAACATTCCTAAACTCCAATTTTTGAAAATTAGGGTTTCTCTGACAAACCCTAGGTCAGCCTGCTCTGGAACCTGGTCAGACACCTCAAATCGGTAAGATTTAAATATTTACTATTTCCATTTGAGGTTCTCATTTTGAAAAGATGACTCAACATACTCAACTTGAGGACAAGCTTAGAGGGGCTGGAAACTTTTGGGCATGGAACTACAGGATCTTCGTGATCCTTGAAGAAAATGACTTGGATCAGTTTATTTCTAGAGATGTTCCAGAACAAGAGGGATATGAGGCTAAGGATGCTCATAAGAGAAGCATGGCTAAGGCTAAGAGAATCATTGCAGATTCTATTAAGGATCACTTCATCCTCCATGTGTATGCATTCAAGACACCGAAGGAAGTATATGATGCTTTGAAAAACATGTTCGAAGGAAAGAACATCAATCAAAAGATGACTTTGAGGAACCAACTGAAGAATGTGAAGAACAGAACTCCGAGACTATATAGTCTGAGTTCACTAGGGTTTCTCAAATCAAAGAATAACTTAAAGCAGTTGAAGAAAATGCCAAAGAAGGAGAAATTGTAATGACTACCTTGAATGGTCTCCCTAGATCATGGGACTCATTCATTCAAGGGATTTGTGCAAGAAGGAAGTTGATCTCTTTCAGCAGACTTCGAGAAGAATGCACAAAAGAAGAAGTTATACTTGTGACAAGAGAAGAAAAGATGGAAGCAACTGACGATCAAGCTGTTGCATTCTGCACCAGGAATAATTTCAAGAAGAAGGAGAAGAAGGAGAAGAAGGAGAAGTTTCATTAAAACAAGAAGAAAGACAAGAAACCGAAGAATACCAAAAGAGATGTTTCAAATGTTCGATGTTATACTTGTGATGAAAAGGGACACTTGGTAAGAGAATGTCCCATCCATAAAAGGAGACACCATGCTCATATTGTCGAAGATGATGAACCAACAAACAAAAGATTTAAACGAGAGAAGAATGGTTTAGAATATGTGCTAATCTCAGCACTTACTGGAACTATCACACACTAAAGCAATGATTGGCTCATGGATAGTTGAGCTTCCAAACACATGTCAGGATACAAGGAATCATTCGTCAACATGTCTAAATATGAATAACCTCACAAGGTGAAACTTGGGGATGATTATCAATAGCCCATAAAAGGGAGTGGCGAAGATTCATACGATATTGACTCCAGCAAATCCTTAAAGATGAAGGATGTGTTATATGTTCCAGGATTGAAGAAGAATATTCTCTCCATATCTGCACTAGATGCAAAGGGAATTAGGATTTCATTTGTTGATGGCCAAGTTATGATGTGGCCTAGAGGAAAGACAATAGAGGATGCAACAGTGATTCGAGAATAAGACGGAGGCTTGTACAAGTTGAAGGTATAGATTGAACAAGCATTGGTTCACGAGTTAATTGAACCAAATGAACTGTGGAACAGAAGGCTTGCACATGTGCACTACAGAGCACTATCGATGGAAAGAAAAGCAGTTTCAGGATTGCTAGATATCCAAGAAAAGCATGAGGGCATCTGCAAAGGATCTGCAAAAGGAAAGAATGCAAATAATACATTTCCCAACAATGAGAGCAAGGCTAAAGGAATAATGGAGATATTACACTCGGATGTATGTGGACCCATGTCTTCTAGCTCATTAAGTGGGTATGTGTACTATGTGTCCTTTATAGATGATTTCTCACATAAGACTTGGATATATTTCTTGAAATAGAAAAATGAATTTTTTGGTAAGTTCAAGGAATACAAATCCTTGGTCGAGAACCAGACAGATATGAAGATTAAAATTATACGGTCAAATAATGGCGATGAAATCACTTCGGAATAATTCAAGGAACTCTGCAGAGAATATGGGATTAAGAGGGAGTTGAGCACTCCATACAATCCTCAACAAAATGGGGTTGTGGAATGAAAGAACTGAACCATAATGGGAGCAGCAAAAGCAATGTTTCTTGACCAGGATCTTCCTATGCATCTTTGGGCGGAGGCAGCAAGAATAATTGTGTATGTACAGAACCATATGCCTCATCGAGTACTTGACAACAAGACTCCTGAAGAGGATTTCTCAGGAGTGAAACCCGAAATCAGGCATCTAAGAATATTTGGTTTCCCGGTGTACATACATGTCCCAAAGGAGAAAAGGACCAAGCCCAATCCTTCTCGAATCAAGGGTGTATTCGTAGGATACAGTGATACATCAAAGGACTATCGAATATACTTCCCAGGATTCAAGAAGATCGACATCAGTAGAGATGTAACCTTTAATGAAGACTCGTCATACTTCAGATCCAGGAGGACTCATATACAGGAAGTCGAAGAACCTAAAGAGACAAGAGTCTGAGACATGGAAATTGAAGAAGCAATTCCAAAAGACCCTAAAGATCACAACATGAAAGAACCACAAGATTTGGTAGAGACATTCCTTGAGAAGGACTCCCACAAGAGGAAACCAGCATGGGAAGGGGAGCTCTTATGAGAAGCTGAAAGGTATGGAACTACAGAAGGAATACATAGAGAGAGAAAGAGGGAAAATACCTACAATAGCTATGTGGCCCTACTGTGTAACATCATTGATAAAGAACCTTCCACCTATGAAGAGGCTACAAACAAGAAAGAGTGGAAGGATGTGATGATCGAGGAATATCGGTCGATCATGAAGAATGATGTCTAGGAGATTGTTCTGAGGCTGAAGAAGAATTCTGTCATGACTTCAAAGTGGATCTACAAGATCAAGCATGCTGCATATGGCAGCATTGAGAAACACAAGGCAAGATTCATAGCATGCGGCTTCTCACATAAAGATGGCATAGACTACAAAGAGACATTTGCACCCGTGGTGAGGTACACTTCCATAAGGACCATACTTTCTTTGGAAGTGGTTATGAAATGGAAAGTACACCATATGGATGTCAAGACAACCTTCTTGAATGATGTAGTCGAAGAGGAAGTGTACGTGGAACAACCACTGGGATTTGAGACACATGACAGGAAGACTCATGTGTGCAAATTGAAGAGTGCCTTGTATGGCTTGAAACAAGCACCGAGGACATGGTACGGCAGGATGGATAGCTTCTTGATGAGTTTGGGCTTTACCAAGAAGGAATACATAGAGAGAGAAAGAAAAATAGGGCAAATACCTACATAGAGAGAGAGAAGAGGAATACATAGAGAGAGAAAAAGGAATACATGGAGAGAGAAAGAGGGAAAATACCTATAATAGCTATGTGTCCCTACTATGTGACATCATTGATAAAGAACCTTCCACCCATGAAGAGGCTACAAAAAAGGAAGAATGGAAGGATGCGATAATCAAGGAATATCAGTCGATCATGAAGAATGATGTATGGGAGGTTGTTTCGAGGCCGGAGAAGAATTATGTCGTGACTTCAAAGTGGATCTACAAGATCAAGCATGTTGCAAATGGCAGCATCGAGAAACACAAGGCAAGATTCGTAGCACGAGGCTTCTCACATAAAGAAGGCATAGATTACGAAGAGACATTTGCACCCGTGGTGAGGTACACTTCCATAAGGACCATACTTGCTTTGGAAATGGTTATGAAATGGAAAGTACACCATATGGATGCCAAGACAACCTTCTTGAACGGTGTAGTCAAAGAGGAAGTGTACGTGGAGCAACCATTCGGATTTGAGACACATGACAGGAAGACTCATGTGTGCAAATTGAAGAATGCCTTGTATGGCTTGAAACAAGCACCAAGGACATGTACGATAGGGTGGATAACTTCCTAATGATTTTGGGCTTTACCAAGAGCAAAGCAGATTCCAACCTCTACTTCAAGGTGGAAGACGAAAGACCAGTGATACTCCTGCTATATGTCGATGACTTGTTTCTAACAGGCAATGAGGAACTCATTACAGATACAAGAAGGAGACTTTCTACAAAGTTCGAGATGAAAGACCTAGGTATGATGCACTACTTCCTAGGCATGGGAGTGTGGCAGAGTGAAGATCGAATCTTCCTTGGGAAAGGGAAGTATGCAGTGGAGATTCTGAAGAGATTCAGAATGTTGGATTGCAAGGCTAAGGCCACACCTATGGCATCTAACTTGAAGCGTCTGAGTGATGCTTCATCCAAGAAGGTCGATGCCACGATGTATCATCAGATGATTGGCAAATTGATGTATCTGACGAATACGAGACCATACATATTCTTTATGGTGAACAACCTAAGACATTTCCTCAGGGATATGAGACAGGTTCTCCTGATATCGGTAAAGCATGTTCTAAGGTACCTAATAGGTACAGTGGATTATGGGCTCAAATATAATGCAAATCAGAAACGAAATAGTTGTGTTGATTCAGACTAGGCAGGTTGCACCATTGAAAGGAAGAGCACCTCAGGTTGTTGGTTCAGCTTGGGATCTAGCATGATCTCTTGGTTCAGCAGGAAGCAATCATGTCTTGCGTTGAGTACAACCGAGGCAGAGTATGTTGCCACTTGCTCGGCTAGTTACAAGGCAATGTGGGTGCGAAAGCTACTGTCTGACTTATTTGATCTCTAGTTGGATGTGACTTGCATCTTCTCCGACAATCAGAGTTGCATGAAGCTGACAGAAAACCCAGTGTTCCATGACAAGTTGAAGCACATAGAGATCAAGTTCCACTATATCAGGGATATGGTGCAGAGAGGAGCAGTGAAGCTCTAGTACGAGGAAACAGAGGAGCATATAGTCGATGTGTTGACCAAGCCTCTTACAAGAGTAAAGTTCGAGTGCTTCAGAGAAAGACTTGGTGTGATCCATATTGAGATCCCTTGAAAGAGGGAGTGATGTGTTCTAGCATAGCTAGAAAGACAAGTTGGCTGAGTTTAACATCCTGGTGAAGTTCATAGGTTGCTTAGACGTAATCAGTCCTGTAGGTTATCCTTGGATATAACATCCTGGCGAAGCTCACAAGTTACCCTTGGACTACATATTATCTCACATGGGAAATGAGACAGGTTATCCAAATGTAAATATTGAGCCCTGGCGTGGTACGCAGGTTATTCGGATGTAATATGTCTCATGGGTTGTCTGAGTGTAAATATTGAGCCCTAGCGTGGTACGTAGGTTGCTCAGACGTAATATGTCCTAAAGGTTATCTAAACGGAAAATATCCTAGATGCAGGTTGTTAAGATGTAATTCCTTGAGGTTGACCAAAAGAACATAAAACGGTCCTGGTGTAGTAGGTTGTTGGGTCATAATTAGTCCTACTATATATATGAGATATATGAAGTTCCCATAATGAGATGATAAGGTCATGAAGCACAAGAGGTGCACCTAGGCGGTTCTTGTAACAGAACGCGGGTCGATCGTAGATGCTTTGGTTGTTCATTATTTTGTCTTGTGCAGGAAAAAAGAGATGATCTGGATACGGCGAGATGAAGAAAGAAGACGTAGGATATTGTTGTGGCAACATGAAGAAGATCCTGGACAGATTCTACGAGAAGGCCTGCTTGATATGAGATAAAGACTTGGCAGAGGAATAGTCTTACATCTAGCATGAAAAAGGGTTGGCACTGTAGAAACTTCTGATGACAGATAGTATGGTACGATGATCAAATTATAAGAAGATGATGGAAGCAACTATGATGAAGACTCTATGACTCTGTGATGATGACTATGCGATGAAGACTTGACCAGCTATGTTGATGACTGTGTAGAGAGAGAATACCTTCCTAGTTAAGAGGGGGTGTTGATGTATTTGTAACTTCAGAAGATATTCTGATGTATATTGTCATTGTATGTTGTTGTACCTCCATTGGGGATGTGTGTTACCCCTTTACGGGATGTATAAATTGTCTCTAGACATTGAGGTACAACCTCCGTTGTAAGTTAGGGAAATAGTCCCCAGTATAACATCATGTAATATGTACTTGTAGTCTCTCTAGGAGAAGTGGGCCCCATGTGAGATGACATGTAGGCTCGAATGTTATATTTGGTCAGTGACTTGAAAGGGTATAAATAGGGAGGCGCTCTCCCTCATTTATACACACCACACACACTCTCAAGTGGGAATGAGAGAGAGAGACAATCAGAGGATGAGAGATAGATAGCTGCTAAATAGTTTTTATCACTGCTTTCGATCATCTTACTATTCTGAAGAAGTTTGTGGGGTTTTCTCCTTTATGGTTTCCTCGGTGAAAATATTTGTCTCGTGTATCTTTTATATCTTATGCATCTTGCTATACTTGTTATTCTTTCAAATAAAGATCCTAGATAATCCAATCAGATCTTAAGAAAAACTAACAGGGTGTCATCTTAGTAAGCAAGAACCTAAAAGAAAAATAAATTATTTATTTGATCAATTAAAGTTGTAAGTGTTTTCCTAAGTTGAAGATAGTGGTTGTTTACCGAAAATGTTTAACCTAAAAATTATTTAGATGATTCTTAGTGATATTAAGAGATCACGATGAATATTTTATGAGTATTTTATTATTATTATCATCTCTTATGAAAATATCATGATATCTTGACATAGAAAGAAACTATGCAAAATATAATCACCTAAGATCATGAAAAACATTATTGTTATTAATATGGCAAGCTAGGCCATTAATTTTTTACAAGAAATGATTATTGTATATAGAGAGAAATAACATTTTTATAAGTATACTAAAATATTTGCTAGTAAATTACAAACTTTATAAATATTTTAGTAATTGATGACCATGTCTTTGCTCCAAAAAGGGCACACTTTCTTTTAAGTGGAATACCAAATAGTTTTAAAAATATCTTTTAATAGAGGAAGTTATATGTGGGCCGGTGCATTCCTCAAGTTGAATATTATGTTACCATTTTAGTTTGGGGGAGGTTACACTCCTTTGGAGGGATGCACATTTAAGGAAGGGGACGATTCCCACAAGAGGGACAGTCTCCCTTGATCATGGTGGTTGTTTCTTGTCACTCAAAAAAAGAAGGGTGATGATTCTTTATCGAAAAAAAAGTCAAACACAATTTGAGGTTAATATATAGTTTTTTTGGTTTGTTACACAACAAATAAAAGAGAGAAAGTAGGAGATTTTTCATGCTGGTTCATAAGTGGATTGCTAAGGCTAATTTGATAAACGACGCTCGATAGAATAGTTATCCTTATAAATCGTTGTTGGACTCATGGGGGCTTCACTTGTTGCCAATATCCTATCACATTAGTTCATATTGTGGGTTTTAAAATTATAAAAAATCGAACCAATATATTGCAGGTATTGGGGGGATGAGGGGTTTAAGGTCGGGGTGGGTAGGGTGGTTTACAAGGATTGAGGTGTAAAAAGGGGTGGGGAGGAGGTTTTAAGTATTGGGAGGGGGTTTCAACAAAAGAGTTTGGGTCAATATCTCTCGAAATTAAGGGTATTCTTTAATATCCCATGATCGCATGTGCTATGTGAGAGGTTCACTAACTGAAGTCCTCGTGGTTGGACTTTGAAAATGGAGGATTGAATTCTATGTTGGTGAGGTATATCTATAATTATTAGTATTTTATCTTTGAAATATATATATATCTTCGAGGGGTGGATTTACTATAGCAGGTTGTGATTTCTTTTCCTCCATTAAATATTTAGATTTTCTTTTATTGAAAAGTGAATTTTAAAAGATTTGAACTTGCATTAGTGTGGCCTCTGTTACGATCAGCCACAACAAAATTTTAGTACTTTTATTAATATTGTTAATCCATCATGCTCCGTTCTTTGTCGATGTTGAGAGAAGGATTCTTTATTGCGCCGAGAGGTGCATTCTACAGCTCGGTATGAGGTAGAAGTGTAATTCCGTGCTCAACGTGGAGATGACACGTGTCACATAAAAAAGTCGACTTATATATCTCTCTCTATATATATATATACAAGTCGGCTTAATAATTAATAATCTTAGGTGTATATATATATATATTTGTAAGTAAATCAAAACACCTATACACACTTCAAAACAATACGTACAAGCTGGACCTTCGGAATAAGGCTGAGAGCAATTACAGATTTGTCTCAGGTATGCGAATGCGTATAATTTCTACAATTTATGGATTTTGTTTTTGTTTTGGCATCTGGATTTTCCCTTCTACAATTTTCACTTCTAATAATGCAGCAATTATGAACTGATCTCCAGCTTAGATCCAGCGGTAGGTATTTTTTGTTTGTCAAACCAACCGGTATGACTGAGAAAAATTACTAGACTTCGAATGTGCGTGCATTTACAACAAACTGTAGGATTAGCAGAAATTGGAATATGATTATGAAATCTGCCAATGTTCAGAAATCTGAGAAATATAAACGTCAGTTGGGTTCTTAGGTCAAATTTGATAGCGAGTTCCCGTCCTTTAATTTCGGCCTGTACTATTTTTTCCTTCGTCCACTCAGACCAAGAACAAAGGATAATAGACTTCCAAAGTTCCAAAACAAATACAGACGTCAGATTTTCTTCAATGCCTATTCTGAAAATTTCCGTGCTACGGAAGATTGCGCACCAGATCCTATTAGTGCGCGATTATCATGTTATAAGTCAACCCTGAAATGAGTGCAATTTTTGTCTTGCACGGACCCTATTTCAAAGTGTAACTAATCTATTTTGAAGCCGTTGAACTCAACTTCTAAAATTTCTTAATGAATTTCAAACTGTTGAACCCAACTTCTAAAATTCCACAATGAATAAAGAGAAATTTGTATATGGACAGATCTTTATTCCAATTAATTATGAGATCTGGGTAACTCTTTTTTCTTTCCAGATTCATCTTTCCTTGAGTGTTACCCTTCATTCGTTTGATCATACCGTATTTGGTCAGTTCTAACCTAATCACTTTCACTGCCAAACCTAATCACTTTCACTGCCACCAGCTTAGATCCAGCTTTACCTGGCTCTATCATGCGCCGAGAGGGATAAAATATTTTGAGGTGCAAACCCTTTTTTGGAGTGCAATTGTTGAAGCAGGGTTTGCACCTCGAAATATTTGATCCCTCTCGGCGCATGATAGAGCTGGGTAAAGCTGGATCTAAGTTGGTTTTCTATCACAGAAATATCTCGTAGCATGTGAGTTTTAGTTAGAAAAAGAGATCGTCCCTATACCTTTTGAAAAAGGGTGTATAATGTATTCCTTGTGGTATATGGAGTCAAGTCTCTTGTGGAGGTGATTTTTTTTAATCTATGATTTAGCTAGCTAGGTGGTCTTCATTAGAAGCCGACCATGCTCTGTTATTTATGGATTTCACTACTTGACCGACCATTTGCATCGATCGGACGACCTAGCTCACGTGAGCGGTCACATCCGACGTTGCTGGTCGCCCGATCGGTGCAAATGGTCGGGTAAGTAGGTTACTTCGTTATTTATTTGTTGACCAATATGATAGCTGGGTGATCTTCATTGGAATCCAACCATGCTCTGTTATTTCTTTGATGAAGAATATGATAATTGGGCACTCTTCATTGGAAGCCAACCATGCTCTATTAATTATTTGATTGGTGATTATATTAGCTGGACAATATTCATTAAAAGTTGATCCATTCCTTGATATTCTTTTTGGCTGTGTGAATTATGTTTAAAAGAGCTTGGGTGTGTTGGTGTAAAATGACCCATCTTTCTTTTAATATAAATTTTCATCAGTGCACTTTAAAAACGAGGAATCCTTTAAAGGGAGCGCCATTGATCTTTATTAGTATTGATTTTAAATAAGTATGCATAGTTTTAATGATATAGAGAAATATACATATAGAATTTTTTGTTTGAAGAATGTACACGGGTTTAGCCCTGGATTTGGTTGACAATTGTATTTTTTTTGTATATAGAAATTATATTGTATGTATGCATGAGGTAAGTGAAGAAGGAAGGATATATGAACCTGCAATCTGTAACCCGCAATCCGGAAGATCTAAGGTCGAGAAAGACTCCGCAAAAGATCGACGGTGCGGAAGAAAATTGCGGAAAGAAGCTTGCGGAAAGGAGCTTGCGGAAAACAACTTGTGGAAAGGAGCTTATGGAAAGGAGCTTACAAAAAGGAGCTTGCGGAAAGTCGAGATACGATTTGAGGAAATGTTACATTTCCGCATCCCGCAATCCGCATCTTATATCAGATCAACGGTCACGGAAGAGCTTGGAGGAGATCAGCAGCATGAAACAATTGGTGTGGAAAGACAACTGCAGCAATCACGAAAAGAAATTTTGGAAAAGTCACAAACCCGCATTATGCAATCCGCATCTTGCCTCATATCAACGGTCGGGAAAACGGCCGACGAAGATCAACTGTGGGGAATTGTTGATGAGGAAACCATGGTGCGGAAATATGATTTTGAGGAGGAAATTTGTGTGCTAGATCGACGGACCAGAGAGTCTCAAAATTAGATCAACGACCTAGATTGATTATGGAGAAGGAGATTGTAGAAGCACCAGAAAACGTTAATTCAAGCTACAGAAATGAATTCTGAGGTGCTGAATGAATGAAAGGGTGCAGAAGAATGTTCTAGTTCGATATTTACATGTAGTAAAGATTTATTGCAATCCTTACAAGTGATGCCCGCAATTATGAAGAGATTATACACCATTATTGGAAGAGTATTTGATAGTTCTTTAACTGTTCATAAACAGAATTATGATAAGTGTGATTATTAGAATTGAAAGGGCATGTTTGTCAAAGGGCGTGTTTCCAGAACAATACGTCCATAGGAAACATGAAGATACTTAAACACAGAAGTATGAGTGAGAGAAGTGTCTTGTGGTCCACATCAGAAAATTAGAAACATAGACCAGTGGATGTGACAGGGAATGAAGGGAAAATAAATCTAGCATATTACAGAAAACATATTAGGGTGGCAAGGTGGCACTAGGGCAGGCAACAAGATTGCAGGGGGTTGTTGCCTCCTTCCAACAGAAGCTGGTAAATAGGGTGTAGGAGCATCTTGTCAGTCATAGCTGACAAAACAGGGTGTCGTAGCATCCTTTCAGTAGCAGTCGATAAACCAGGGGGTTGTAGCCTCCTTCCAGTGGTAGATGGTAAATAGGGTGTCGTAGCATCCTTTCAGCAGCAGCTGATAAACCAGGGGGTCATAGCCTACTTCCAGTAGTTGCTGGTAAATAGGGTGTAATACCATCCTTATCTGCAGCAGCAGGAAAAACTATTTGTAGATAACAATTTTGCAGTAATAGGACGTATTGGTGGTTTACCGTATTGGGCTTCCATGTTAAAATTGTGTTCTGTGTATTCTTGTTGTTATGTGTTGTTAATGATAGATTTAAAAAGTGGTTAAATTAGTAAAAAGATAACAATATTGATTCGCCCCCCCTCTCCGTATTGACCAATAAACCAACAGTTATGAACAACAACAACAGTATGTCGTAAAATCATTTGCTCTCTATGTTCCTCTTGAATTTATAATAATCATTTTTATGCATACATTTTGTTATAAATCGTGGAAATAGCTTGTTGTGTTTGTGACAAGAATAGGATATGAGAGACAAGAAGTATTAAGGATATTCCGAAGAAATACCAAATCAAGCAAAGGTAGAAGAAGCTTGATAATCACAAGGGAGAATGTATGATGAAGATAAAAACTTTGAAAGAAATTGACTTTGAGGACGGTGTACCTTTAATGGGGAGAGGATGTAACATGCCCTCTAGTACTCCTATTCTTCAATAATGGAAAATATAAGTTAAATGTAAAATGTGAAACCTTTCAGTTAGAATCTCTAGGTTGGTAACAACACTGTAAGTATAATATTTGTGTATTTCCTAAGTTTAATTTTTTTATGTTGTAGACCTAGGAGACTGATGTGCGTTGTGACTAAAATGAAGGGAAATTATATCCACTAGGGGGGAGGCTTGTGAATACTTGAGAGGATTAATGATGACCGAGTGCCATCATGGAACCTTTAGGTGCATAAAACAAGTGTTTACTTCTAGGACTAAGTTGGATAAGAGTGCTTGTTTGGAAACCTAAGTCTTTGAGTCTTACTTTTAAAACCTTGAGCGTTGTGAAATAACACACTACTCATGTAAAGGAGGTTGATGCCCTGTCAATTTCTTATAAGTCTAAACAAGGTAATATATGGAAAATTTTTCCGTAGAGATAGAAGAGATAAATGACTAATCCAAACATATGAGAGATTAAAATGGACATCTCTATAATTCAATGATAAGGGAGAAAATATGCTTATGAAAAATAAAAGTGAAACTAAGTAATGCTAAAATACTACCACCATGAGCCTAATAATATTAGTTGAGAAGATATTTTGGATGGATATTAATGCATGTGCATAGCACATAAACATTATTATTAATAGCGTAGAGCATATCATTGTATAGTCACTCCTGTCATCTTGTATGGGTGTGAGGTCTGGGGTTGCAGCATCTCTAGAGAATCCTGGAGAAAGATCGAGCAATTCCAGAAGCGTTTTATAACTTATAACCTCAAAATAAAAAACAATACACCCTATCCTATTCTCCTTATAGAAGTGGGACTTCCCCCCATTGAGAGCCTAGCTATGACTAGACTCCTGTTATACAAGAACAAAATCAACAACATGGGGGACCATAGACTCCCTAAGATAGCTTTAAACTCCAGCCAA